>NW_023607328.1:0-38255 GCF_013339725.1 Rhipicephalus microplus
CTGAGCGAAGAGAGTTAAAAGAGGAAGTAGTATACAGAGAGCTCCACTGAACGATTGGTTCCTTCCAATATATGACGGTGGTATGGCCTGACCAGTATGGCCCCTTTTTTTCACTTGGATTCACCACAGTTTCAACTGCTGCATTCTTACCACGTGGAAACTTGACCTTCCGCTACGTTCTTTCTAGGACCATTCTCGGTATCGTATTATAAATAGGTATTTGCTGTTGCTCTAATCTGTGCAATGGAGTCCCAGTAGAACTTTCCACAGAAGCCTACCCAGGTGTTGTAATAAAGCCGTATAGATCGTGGCGAATAGGCATGACTCCCGAAAAAATGTGCGGCTTATTCAGTAACGTCAGCCACTCTGTTTCCTTGACATTGTCTGCAAGAGAGTTGCGTCTTCTCTCCTTCGAGAACGATGGTACCATCCTTATGGCACCCGCTGAGAATATGGGTTCAAGTGAGACAGTAAGCATTAACATACTATAAAGCAGTACTTCACTTGTTGATTCGCACACCCCTCAGTTGGAATTGTGTGTCAGCCATAATTATATTGACAGCCGATTGCATAGTTAAGGTGACGTCATTCAATTTCGAAGATCACTAACTCCAGTAGTCATGTCATTTTTTACTAAACCTCGTGATCGATTCCTCCAGCACAAAGTATTTCTTCCTGTCATTCACCCTCCATAACTCACGAAGCCTCGTAGGCATAATGAATGAGTAGAGTTTTGCTCGAAAATGTTATTACATTTGAAGGCTTAACGTCAAAACCCGGTGGCATTTAATTTTTATTTAGGAAGTCTTACAGGTCCCTTAGAAGCATCGGGTAAAGGACATTACAAAAAATAAATGATGACACACAGTGAATACTTATTATTCCGATAGCAATTATATAGACACTGTTTGCTGGAGTTCGCCGCTGACGTTGGTGTGGGCGTTGGCGTCGATGTCATGCACCGTATATGCATACGTAATGATATATATGAAAATGCAAGAAAACAATGGCATGTTAATTTGTGAATGTCGTCAAAAGACGAGAGTCTTGCGTGCGGAGAGAGTGAACAAAACCTTTTTTAGATGTTCTGCGCAAGAAATCAGTGAATGGTATTCTGAATGCGCTGCGTTAGAGTGTCTAGAGCGTGCAGCGGAGGCGAACGAGCGCATCAAGTCACGTCGTACGTGAGAAATGAGCGCTATCTGGCAGTTTCTTCGAAAACGACGCGCGCGGCTCTAAGACGGGCGTGCGCGTTCGTCTCAGTGGTGATAAGGTGTAGAACACAAAGGGACGGGTAGGTACCTCCACCGTGTCGTCTAAGCAAAGCGTCGGAAACACACGCCTTTTTGTGCATGCGTTGCATGGTCAGTGCAGCGTGATAGACGCTACGGTTCTTAGAATTACCTATGTATGCCTTTTCTAGTAAAAGACTCACAGAATATATACGTGTTCTAATGGTGCCTCAGATATGCGCAATAATTGCTTTTTACTTGACAATCTCACAAGTATGAACGCAGAGTCTTGAGCAACATTGGGAAGCGCTGCATATGGGGTCGGCCGTTTAGGGTATGGGTTGGTGCGTTCAGAGTACCCGGTACCGTTAAGCCTGCACGAACAGACAAAAGTGCAGACAAACAGACCATAATGTTCGCGTCGAAGGTCCCCAAGGAAGACTATCGTCTTTAAAAATATAAAAAAACACTCCGGCGTGTCAAATCGCACGTGCGATCTCCACGTCGTCAATGCGACGCGTTATCCACTGAGCTACCGTGGGGTACCTCTTTGAACGTTCAAACCGCAAGTAGTTTATATCTACCACTTACCGCTGTTGGCGGGCGTCTTAGGGATGGAAGAAAAACTGTTGTGTTTTCAGCGTTATCAAAAAGATAGCGCAGTGACCGCGCGGCGGCTCTCATCTCTCACGCGTACTTTGGCCCGCGTATAGAATGTAGCGCCACGCTAGATATGGCCGACTGGCCGCGCCGAAGAAGAAGCGAGCCATGAGGAATTTCAGAAAGGCCTAGCTTCGGAACCTTTCTGGACGCTGCAATGGCGACTCGGCCTACGCCTGCTTCCCAAATAAAGCTGTGACCTCGGCACGGCCGCATCGCCGCCATCTCGCCTCTCCTTCCTCAACAAGGATAAGGGGATGTACGTTCGATCGCACGCCCTTATTTTGCAGTGGCGATGATCGTACGCCTTGGCGAGCCTTTGGGTTTCACTGTAACGATTCTGCTGTAGTTTTCAGGCGCACAAAGGTCACTGCAATCGTTGCACTGCCTTCGTTTGCGAAAAGAGTGCGTTTTTCCGACACAGCGAAGCAACAACTGAGATGCTTATACGCCTTCTTCTGTACCTGTGAGTACGTTTCGTGCGTCATTTGTGCATGAGAAACGTGGGTCACGTTTCGATCTGCTTGTCATTCTGCGTGTGACCTTTCAATTTGTTGCTGTCGCGTTCATTGCTTCGCCCTTGTGACAAAGCTGTGACTTTTTATCATACAGGATGAAGTAAGTAAAAGTACACAAATAGCATCGCAAAAATTGAAATATTGACTAAAAATAAAAAAGAGAGAAATAATAGTTTAACGCTATCAAAACAAATGAAAGTGAACGTGAACCGATACATTTTGTAAAACGTGCAAGCAATTCAAAGTGAAAAAATCAAAGCAGTATACCAAATGAACCACAAGAACAACAGAATCATAAACTAGAACTAATAGAACGTACACAGCGAAAGAAAAAAGAGGGGGCAGAAACATATATGACGACTTTATGCAGAGAAATGCGAAATGATCAGTTGAAAAAGTTTATTAGGATTTTTGTTTTCAGACATTACGGAACCCGGAAGCGCATTCTACAAAAAAATGGCGTGAGGAAGTGCCGGAGAAGTTAATGGGTGAGCACTTCCGTACATGTGAGAGAAACTGACTCGGGTACATAATCTGCGATATGTGCAAGGTGAGACTTCAAGCCGAAAGCAAATTTTTTTTACCAAAATATAGCACTTGTGAAAAAATGATATGAGCGAAAAATGCCGACGAGCACTGAGTCGTGGAAGGGAAATATCTTGTTTTATTCGTGAGCTCCTATAGATCTGTAAGCATAGTTATGAGAGATAAACGCAACGGCTCTGTTTTGTACTCATTCAATTAAACTTATTAAGTTGTTATGATGGCATAACCATATTAGGCAGGTGTGTTCAAGCAGCAGGCTAAATGATGTTCGAAAAGCTAGCTTGTGGACCTCGGATGGAGAACTTCTCAAGGATCGACGTAAGAACACCATTGACTTCGAAGCGTCACCACGTATGGTGGTGACGTGAAGGTTCCAGGAGTGTTTTGATGTGCGATGAACTCTCAAGTACTTGCTTGCAGTGGCGAAAAAATGGTGTTGTGTTTCATGCGATCAGAAAAATCAGAAACTGAGTGTTAACGGTAAAAATAGACTACGTTTCATTTATTTGATTTGAAGGTCATTAACTAAGATTTCCGCCAATGAAAAATGAGATGAAGAGCGCTATGTGTAATGTGATGGGCACTTTGGGCTACATTTAAGGCGTGTAAAATGCATCACTTCCGAACAGTCACACACGGGGAGCTCGGTTATTAGAGAGGTCATTGATTACGTTAGAAATAGAGCGGCCCAAGAACGCTGCCTTGTAGTACGGACCGATGTAACTTAGCTTGGAAAAATGGGGGAGATATTACTATTGTAAAGTGCAGGGATCGAAAGAAAACTTTGAAGCCATGTAGCGACTGTGAACTAACTTCAGAGCAGTTAATCTTGAAACCAGGTGGTAGTTGCTACACGGTTAATTATTTTTGGAAAAATCCAGAAATTACTACAAATCTGTAAGCCCACTGTCTATGTCAAAATGCAAGTCTGCTGTACATTTTAAAAAGATTACTCCTGGAAAAACCCCGCCTGAACCCGTGTTCATATCTGGGAAAGACGGACTTGATTGTGGATGATTGTAATATGTGCGATGCATTGATGTTCTGAAGCATTTTAAAACAAATGCGGGTTAATGAAATCGTTTTAAGGTTGTCTGGTGAGTGTTTGCAGTCGCTTTTAAATATGGAGACTCCTTTTGAAGTCCTCCAATAAGACGGAATCTCTGCTGAAAATAGTGACAGCCTGGGATTAAGATATAGTATTGCTCTACGTACTGTGTTCTGTAGTACTTGAGAGTCAATTTCAAAAACGCCTCAAGAATTAGATATTTGCAGTAATAACTGAAGATTGTTTATCTGTGTAATAATGCCATTGATAGAGATTTGAATGGGTGCCATATACTGATAATCAAATTTGGGGTCCTCAGGTATGGTGGAGTGTCGCTGTACTCGAAGCCAAGATATAGTTTTGTAGACACTCACTTCATTTCGCCCAAGTTGCCTAGGTATCTAATTTCATGGAACTCTTCTAAGCACGTTTATTATTCTTTTAAATAGCTTAATAAAATTCATGAACCAGATGATGGATTTATCATTGGTTATATCAAATAACGGGATACACTGGTTTACTAAAGTGCATCATTTTTCGCGGAATAGCATCCTGTTCTCCTCTAACATTCGGACTGTGCGGAGAAAAACGAAAGTAAATATAGAAAAAAAAATCCTTTTGTTCTGCATTCATGGGAATGTGGTCACCCTTGCTAAAGCAATGAATAGTTTTGCTTACCCGCCTGTAAATGCAACAGAATAATATTGCCTATTGGAGCAGATAACGGTCACTAAACCACCTATGTAATTTATTTGTTTCCGGCTGCTTGTAAATACCAAGTCCAATGAATAATATCCGCGAGGTAGGTTGGTTGACAGCCTGTGTTAAAATAAAGTTCACAAAAAATAATGATATCTTATACCATTCGGCAGGATTGGTTAGCTTTGCCCTGGATGTGTCGAAATAATCAATCACCAACAAAATGATCATGCTTGTAGGCCATCAGTGAATTGTGAATTCTGTCGCAAAGCTCGGTGATAAAGGGTTCGTTTGAATCTGGAGGACGGTAACAAGCACCAGTTAGCACTATCTTAGACCGGGTTTGACAGATGGCCAAAAATAATCTTGAAGTTTGTGTCCGAGTAATTACAATGGGAAGTAAAGACCTTTTTAATTGCAACCACGACACCACCGCCCTCGTCTGTTAAGGTGGTCGCATCGATACATAATTTAAGTGCTCGCCAAGAAAAGCAGTGAACTATTAGAAAAAAACGGAATGAAGCCAGATTTCTATAAGAATAACAACATTACAATCGGCATCTCGAAAAGGAAGAACTGGAGTAATACTGCACGACGAGCTAGGTGGTATTAACAATAATAGCCTATTTTCAGCGCGCACTCACAAATGAACAATGAGAGGGAACGTGTCGTTCCCCCTCATTGTTCGTGTGTCAGTGTGATCTCAAATTACGTTATTATAGAAAGAAGGAATATCTGTTTTGCTTTAAAGCATGATTTCAGATGTTAGTATACATGATTATGATATAGGAGACTTAGTGTGATTAGATGATGATCCATGATAATTCTAAGTGCGCGTGAAGCTCTCTAGTTTATTTAGGTATACCACAATTTGTATGTTGATAATGTTGATCAAAGTAGATGTACCCACGCGTAGCTTATCAAAAGTAACTTGTATGGTTCGTTTTGAGGCTTGTCAAAATCTATCAGAATTCTTCTAGCTTACAGAAGAGAAGCCTTCACGAATGGAGAATGATGAGCCTTTGAGCTTATGCATAGCTTCAAAAACGTCTTGTTTATCTTTAAAGAATGCGAATTTGGCTATGCGAGGTCGGTGCTTATCCACAATATCTTTGTATAGCCGGTGCACGCGTTGGAAGTGCTCACCAGTTGCTTGTATTTCCAGCTTGTCTGCACAAAATGTTATCACTTTATGCTCTGATGCTGCCCGTCCTCTTGATAATGGTCATAAATACTAACGGCAACCAAGTGAGCACGTCGTCGCTTGTTTTCAGCATTCTCACACCTAGAAATAACTGTTACAAGCTCAATAGAGGTGCTCTGTAATACATCGGCTCAAGTGGCAGAATTGGTCGTGTTTTCCGAGAGGTGTTCGTTTCTGGGGGCGTAACCCTTGCGCTAAGAAGCTAAATATTCCTCTGGGTGGTCGCTAGTTCGTCTTTCGTGCTTTTTATTTCTGCATGCAGCTTCATGTTGCCCTGCTCAACCTCCGTCATACCCACTAGTGCAGCACCGTTCCCGTTCATCGCACTCGTTAGTTCAGCAACGACTGCTGCGTGTCCTTCTTCTATTTTAGCAAGTCTATCTACGACACTTGAAAACGTTTCCCCCTCTGCCTCAGTCATCAGACCATGGTTGGACTCATTATCAGCAGAAAGCATCAACACTAATGCCTTAAATGTACACAGCACGCATGAGAAGCAATAGCCTGTAGTCGCTTCCGTACATCGGAAAGATGTGCAGGGCACAAAACATTTAGCAAAAGCTATATTGCTGGTCCTCTAACACAAAACACTAGATACGTAACTAACATACAAAAACAGCTTGTGTGAGTTCATCATCACAGATGCGGTGCCATGCCCGATGCCGCCGAGGTCTGGTGACCTTTTTATCTGCTGCTGGTGATGCAGAACGTAGCCGTGCCTCGATGCTAGACTGTGTAGTCACCTTCATCCAACGTTGATACCGGTGGCGTGCAAGCTGGCAAGAAACCAAGAAACGATCCAGAATCCGGTGGTCTTCAGTTTCAGTTTATTTATTTTTACTTTCGTGCAAAACATACATGCTTATATAAACATACAGAAGGAGGTCCCAAAGCACCTCGACTGAAGGGGGACCTCCTGTCAGAAAATGTGATAAATATGCACAAGTATAATGCAGAAACGTGGAATAAGTTATACAAATAAATGGAATACAGACTAAAAAAACAAATTTTAACAATCATAATTACAACAAAACACTGCAAAGAACATATAAAAATAAAAGAAAAACCGAAATATTATTGACTAAACGAACAGAGGAACGAAAAAAGCAAGAAAAAGATGAGTCGCTGTAGCACCATTAAGAGTGCATGAATATGAACAGTTGTAGATACAGGTCTTGATCCCAGCATTGCAGATAATATTGCAAAATAAAGGTCAGCGTGCCCAAAAAGCTTGTTTGAATTTGTCTTCACAGATGCGGTGCCGTGCTCGCCTTTGTCGTGACTATGAGAGCCGCCATAAGGAAGGGCTTCGGAAGTTTCGACTACCGGGGTTCTCTAACGTGCACATAAACCTAAGTACATGGGCCTCAACATTGCCCTCTTCGAAGATGCGGCCGGCGCGCCCGGGAATTCGTCCCGTGATCTGTGGGTCAGTGGTCGAGCAACATACCAACCAGACCATTTGAGGGGGGGGGGGGGGGTCTGCGGGAAAAATTTTGAAAAAGATGAACCAATGTCTTATTAAAAGGTGTGTTCTTCCGCAATTTCCGTGACTAATTATACTTTTATTAGAGGGCTAAAGTTGTTAAAAGATGAGAAAGGCACCCGATTTTCGAGACGTAAGTGCCCTGGGTCACCATCGTTGGCATTTGTACCACACGCAATAAAAACATTACAAAAGTGCGAAACACTTAAGCGATGGCATTTCACTTTTCTTAACGTGACACCTTGGAAAGGATGAATCATTCAGGGTGTGCCGCTGTTTCCCACAGCGTAATTAGTGCTAATGAGCCGCGAGAAACGCGCAACCGAGGTAATCCGCCACATTGTTTTCTGAGAGGTTTTTAAATGAAGCACTAATGGTGCAATGTTTGAAAACGGGCATGTAGGGAAGGGTGTTGGGTTTTACTAACATCGTTGGCAAAAAAGCGTTAGAAGGCAGCTCATGCTAAGATGTTTCTTCTAGCCAGGTTTTAGGTACCTATGGCATGTAGGGAAAGGGCTTTTAGCGCTATAAACGTGCTCGGCTATATGTTGTTTGGGTAACGGTTGCCGTGTTCACATTTAGTGGACTGGTGGCGAGTGAAGCGCCATCAGTCTGCAGTTATGTTTCAAGAAGTGGACCTAAAAAAAAAGAGGATGTAGTACAAAACAGGCGGAAGTTGATAGACAACAGTTTCCGAATATGTTGCGAGTTCTATGAAACGATTTCAGATTAAATTACACACTTCGTACACACCTTCTTTATAAGTTCAGTAGAGCTCGAAAAAAGTTTAGCGGGACCTCTCTTAGAAGAAAACGCAATACCTTTGCTGGTTACGATGTTGAAATGTGTATCGTAAAAAAAATTAAGCTGAGCTTACTAAAGATGTGCTAAATATGCAACCAACAAAAATGAGTGACTATGTTGAAATGATCAATGAAAAATAATATGCTTTTCCTAGGACACGCAGCTGTACTCATCTTTCGTTACTACCTTGAACCGATCCGCAGCATGCGAGATCACTTTCTTGAAGTGCTCAAATCAAAGTCAAATCAGTCTTGCATTCTACGATAAACATTCCAGCCATATTGGAGATCATGTAAAATGTATTCGAAAAAAATTGGGCTGATTGGCTGCATTTAAAACAGTTAAATTTATAGAATATTCTGACAGAAATATTTCGGGTCTCATAATATACTTCTTGAGTTTCCAGAATGCTGTCTGAGCGTTGTTTGAGAAAAAGTGTTTTAAAAGTACCGCTCATTCTTTTTGTAGCCAAGTTGATCTCCATAATAAATGGAGAGACTTGCGTTACTTGTTCGAAGGGGACAGTAACATTAGCGCGATTCTTCAGCCACATACGCCTTCAGGAATTCGGCCAGAGTGTGCTATGTTTGCATTTTCCTAAGAAAATACTGCACTTTGCATGAGGATTTGAGCAATGAATACTTTTTCCACAGAAGGTACATCTTGGGAGAAAATTATGTTTTGACTAACACGTGAATAAACTTTAAGAGACAAAAATCCACCGATTTCACAAATCGTCATCTTCGTCCACATTGAGACACAATTTGCACCATGTGGTGATCCAATAAATATTAGCCTCATATCCAAATCGAAAGCAAGCAAATCGTGGTATTTTTTATAGAAAAGCTTCATGACTACAATTTTCTTTTTAAATCAGAAACTAATTATTAAAATTTTCCATTGACGGCAAGGGGTAACTTCAAGGCGGAAGCTGTCGTATGGCCAAATGGGAAGTTAGCCGTATGGGGAGCTAGCTACCATGGTGCATCGTGGTCCAATGCGGGCTTAAGCGAGCAGCTCAGGATTCGGTACTGCCTCTTCATTGGGCCTTTGTACCTCTCATGCTTTGAGCATGCTCTTCGGTACCGCGAGTGACGTCTACGGAGCCATAGACACCTTAATAGGCAGGATGCGTGGAGACTCACGTAGGCATACCGGACGGAAAGAACTGAAGCTTAGAGAAAGGGTAGTTGTGTATAATAGCGTTCGGCAAGTGTATATTTGTGTATTTTTCTTCTTATTAATGTTGTCTATAAATGTTTTGTTGCCATTGCTCGGTGTCTGATAGCCCACGAGGCAACTAAAGCCTAGTTACAACGACCTATTCTATTTTTAGACGAATGTGTTCCTGGTTTTCTATAGCTTGCGGTTTGAGAGAATTGGTGTTCATTCGAAAAGAAAGTAGCACAAGCTAATGCACACGCTTGTTCCTATAAGGCAACTTTTCTCGACTAGCACAGCCGCCTGGTTGTGCTAACTGAGAAGAGACAGGCCAATAACAAGAAGAGCTTGTATCGGTCTGCTAAAGCCTATCAGATCACTCCCCGTTTCGTAGTCTACACACAGCGAGGTTTTATTGCCTAACAAATTTAAAGCCACGCAACTGCTTCAAAAATTGACGGTGTCCTTAGCTGCACTGATACGATGGAACCGTGCTACTTGAGCTAACTTCTTGTGATTGCAAGTCTCCGTGGAAGGTGCAGTTTGAGTAAACTCGGAATACCACTTATATAAGCATACAGTCTATGTGAACAACCACAATGCACAAGGACTTAGTTTCTTACCATTATACGTGATTGGAGCTAGCGCATGCGAACGCAGGCACGAACACGTTTTATTCCCACGAGTTCCACCCTGCAGGTTACTCCTGAAATCTTCGAACGCGTGAGCGCACTCAGACGCCGCGTAAGAGGGTAATGGTGGAGAATTGAGAGAAGAGCACGGGGCAAACAGCATAGCCAGAAGGGGAACCTACATGTATTAGTTGAGCCTACATAGCTCTTGTACAGTTGGCGTCAGCAAGCGCTGCTGCATTTGACTGAGAAGGCAGGAACATGTGCATAATATATAACAAGAAAACGTAGTTGAAACCTTACCTCAAATGTGACACATAAATTATGGCCTAGCACTGCCATCAAGTAATTTGATAAATAATGTTCGTAGGTTAGCTTGTAAGCAAACATAAGAGGACCAAGGCAGTGCTTCATAATGCAGTGTACTTAATGTATTAAATATGACGCTGCCAAGTTTACATTACGCGACTTTCTTCCGTCGTGACATCTCGCAGTGCTGTCTTCGTCTTCTTACGATCGTGTTTTCTCTTTATTACACTGGGCAGTCATCCGGATGTTTTGCTTCCGGCCCTCTGCCAGTGCGTTTTTGATGCGAAGATGGTAAAGCGCTTGAACAATGTCTGAGAAGACCTTTGGACTGCGCTTTCCAGCTTCTTCATGACAAGGAAACTTCATTTCCGCAGTAACCTTTTTATGAACGTACATTCCCGCAGATGATAAAAAAGAGAGAAAACAACATGGTGCCCCCGATAGCATAGTTTTTTTTTTCAGTCTGTTCTTTGATCACTTTGCTCCAAATTTCATCATCTTGTAATACAAAGATCACCACTTGCAAATTTGAAAGTTTGGAAAGCTTGTTTCTTTTTATACGTTAGCAAACTTCAAAGTTCTTGTTTTTTTTGTGTGTGTGTCCGCACCGGGATTATAGAAATTCAGCAAACACGCGTTGGATGTTATGTGAAGCGTGCGGAAAAAACGTGACTGATGTATAATTTTTTATTAAGCGAAAAGTTAACAAATTGTGATAAACCTGCATAATAATGTTATAGACACAGACTTATTTTGAATAGTCCTAAATGTATCCAACAGCTACTTATTAACTGTTGCATAATGATGTCGACAGCAACATCCGTATTTCCAGTACCAGAAGTGGTAATGTCTTGTGCAGCGCTTGTGCTTGCGAGAAAATTAGCCCTGGCTGTTCTACATAGACCGTCTCCAGCGGATCGCGCTACGACATTCAATCAACGGTAGCCCGACGTGATGGCTGTGTCATAGAAGAAAACACGGCCAGGCTAGAGGAGCGGCACGTGCGCACTCGAGTGCGTGGGTGTCGCTTTTTCAGCGTATTTAATGCTTATAAAATTGGATAGCCAGAACTCCAAACAGTATTGAAGTTTCACAAACATTACGCCTCTATTGGGTGTTTTTTGCAAAAAATTTCCACATATGGCATAGGTTAGCGCCCTCGCTCAATACCTTAGTAAGCCGATAATCGGCGACCCCACGAGTGTGCACAATGCCATGGCGTCGCGGGTTGCTGCTGCACAAACTGTAGTCTCGCTAGTGTCGTTCTTTGCTCCTTGTGCTCTCCTCACTATCACCGCTTCTCATTTTCCGCAGCGCTTCAGAATCACTCATGTTCATCCTTAGTCACTCTGCAGGTTATGATGACGGTAACGTCGCTGATCGCAGGAACGCAGAACGAAGGTCTGAGCTCGTAAAGTACTCGCATGGAAGACTAGATTAAAAATCTGAGTCCACTACAGCTTTTGACGTACAATTTACCGTAGCATGTCTTTTAACACTTAAGTATTTTAAGCTGGGGCCCACTACGGCTACGCTGACGTATTTCCGTCATGTATATGACTCTGTAGAGTATACGCTAATGAACTTCAAAGAAAAAAAAAACTCCACAAGACCCACAGCATGCGATGTCAAGAATATGCTATTTTTACACTATATACTCTTTGGCGGTCCTCACAGTTCCGAAACTTCTGTGTGTTTTCGTCCTCTCCCTATTGAAAAAACATCCATCATAGGAATGCGGATTCCACCATCCACCAATTTGGTGGATTATGGCGGTGGAAATGTTGGTGGCACATGGTGTATAGTGGCTATGGTGGAGCGGATGGTGGATGGCGTGCTCCAGCTGGCAATGCTGGAGCGCGAAGCAGCGTCAGAAGTACCGTGACAAGCTGCCACTAAAGATAATAAAAATAATTGTATTAAAGAACGATGTAGAAAGCACCTTCAAAAAAAGAAAACCTGCGACAGCGGGGAATCGAACCGGCCACCTCCGAATCCTGAACTGAGCACACTAACCGTTGCGCCACGCCTTTTTTTTCTTCATTTCCGGTTAAACGTCACAAACGGATTGCTAAGATAAATATATCACAATTCACAACGAACAATACAAAAAACTTAAAAATAACTGAGCCCGTCGAGCAATACTATAACACATCACGTCCTAGAATTCCTTCGAGGTCAGTAGGGCTTCTACCCTTTCTACCCATAAAGGTACACATTCGTCTGTTCTTACTACCTCGAGTAATCTTGAGATGCTTTCTTTAAAATACTCTCTGGCTGGTCTCCTGTCTGGGTCACAATGAAATCCTACCATTCTGAAGCACCATATACTGTGCAAGGCAGTCATCATGATAAAATTGAAAGGTAATCCATCCTCATTCTCTATTGCCCAATACCTGATATCATGAGGGTCTAACGGGAACTCTTTTTTGATTGTCCTTTGTAATACGTCCCAAAAATAAACTCCATCTCAACAGTGCAGAAAAACATGGTCAGTAGTTTCCGGTTTCTTACAGATTAGACAGTGAGATCCCTAAGGCATATAAAACCCACGCTCCTCTAGGAAGGTTCTTACACGAAGTGTTCCAGTGTGTAATTTGAAAAAGAATGTTTTCGAATTTGGAGCTTCTGGCATTTTTTTAACTCGTTAGAGTACATTCGGACCCTTGTGTGCTGTATATAGCGCTCTGTACAGTGGGATGGAGAGCGTCGTGTCACATAAATCTTTGTACAGTTTTTTCTTTCCAACATACAACAGGTAGTCAGTTGAAAAACGAACACAAAAACCGCACGCTGGCCACAACTTCTTTCATGTATCCTTGCACAGCCCCTTTGGTAACATGAGTGCTCACAACAAATTCGGGCAACAGTCTACTTAGTCTTGTTTGACACACTGTTAGTAGGAAAGCATCTCTTGTCTCGCGAAAAAAGAAAAACCTATTTACTAACTGCTTATAAACAGATGTCCTAGCCCAAGGCCTCCACACTCACCCGTCTAAACAAATTCGTGTGACTGCACCTTTCCCAGTTAGACTACCGCACAAATATTGCAAATACCTGATGTATTTTTGCACATTGACCCACGAACGTACAGCACTTGCATCACATACCACAGCTTAGACACAAAAAACCCGTTGCATGCAGTAGCCCTAGCAAACATGGACAGATAAGTTGCATTCCACCTATTCGCTTTTTCTTTATTTTCTTTCGTTTGCTGTGTCCAATATTCATCAGTACTTTTGTATGACTCGAGCGGTACTCCCAGATATTTAACTGGCGTTCTTGTTCATTTAATGGCTGCAAAAAATTCTGGTGTTGAAGGCCAATATTCATGCCAAAAGCCAAGACATTTACCCCAGTTTATGTGGCTTCCTGTAACTTCAGCGAAAAGTTTAGAAACTCAGATTGATTCTTCTATACCTTCATAGGAAGTGCTACAAATCGCAACATCATCAGCGTATGCGAGTAGTTTGACCTCTGAAGATTGTCCTTTATATCTTTTATTACTGACTGAGGTCTAGCCGCCAAACTTTTCATTAATATTTTGTAGTCTACGTTTGTCAGTGCGATTGGCCTGTGCGCTGTGACGTGCCTGAGCTTTTCAACCTCGTCTGCTCGTCTGTTTTCGAAATCAGAACGGTACGCGATTCATCAAAGGATGGTGGTAATTTTTTTTCCTCATATGCCTCATTAAAAACGCCCGCAAGTATTGAAGACAATTCACTTTTAAAACAATTGTACCACTTGGCACAAAGACCATCTGGTCCTGGAGATTTCCCGGGATTTAACTTATCAATCGCCCGTTCAATTTCAGATGCAGATATAGATAATTCCAAAGCGTTTTTCACTTCCTCACTCACTTGCGGCATGCGTCCTAAATATTTTTCTTCAAATCTTTCTAGGTTTACCTGTCTACACGCAAAGAGATTTTCAAAATTACTTGAAAATAAGGGTAAAATGCTGCCCGTTTCGGTTACTTCGTGACCATCCTTCTCTATTTTTTCGATATGATTCCGTCTAGCGTTCGTTTTCTCCACCCCTGACGCTCTTATGGTTGGCGTCTCTCCAGCCGCTAAAGCCTCAGCCCTAGCACGGACGAGTGCACCGCGGTAGCGTTCCTCGTCATGCAGTGCAAGTTTCTGCTTAATATTGCGTATGTCAATTTTATACTCTCCCAGTTGTTTGCGTTCCAAGTCTATTAGTCTTTCCAAAGTCTTTCGGAGTTCTTTTTTCTCTCTTTTTCCTTTCGTAACTCAATGCGTAAGAACGATCAATAGCTTTTATTTTTATTTGCTGCTTGAACTCTTCCCATTGTTCTGCAAGTTTAGCTTCATCATCCATTTTTATTTCATTGATGCAGTTCACAACCTGATCCAAGAAATATTCGTCAGTGATCAAAGTGGAATTCATCTTCCACAGCTCCCATGAGAAAGTTCCAACTTTTGTTTTCTCTTCTATATCACATTAAAATAAGTAATGATCAATGAAGTGTATTGGGTAGACAGCATATGTCTTACAGTGGGCTATTAATGCAAGCGACACGTAAATGCGATCAAGGCGCGCATGACTATTTCCCTGAAAATGTGTGAAACGCACATCCCACGTCCCCTCCATACAACTGCCCACATCTTCTAAATTGAATTCAGTAACTACGTCCGCTTGCGTCCTACTACTTTTATTGTAAATGGCGCATCCATTGGCTCGATCTCGCCAGTTGAGAACGCAGTTAAAATCACCAAGTAATACATATTTCCTTTCCAAAGTGAAGCGCTGCTTTAGGCTTGAAAAAAAAGTGATCGCTCCTCGCAAATGGTTGGTGCAGAAATACACACTATACGCCACTGACATTCATGGAATACAAAATCACAAGAAACCAATCTACCAGACGGGTAAGAGAAGGTATCTTGCACTACCAGACCCGGTAACTTCTTAATGAAAAAAACACAGCCTGCAGACGTGCCTATTGCTTGACTTAAAATTGCGTAGTAACACGCAATAAACCCCAGCTCCATGCCCCGGGTCTCCTCCTCACCGTCTACTTTTGTTTCTTGTACAGCTAGTATATCCAGATCATGATCCACGAGCAGCCTGTAGACTTGACTCTGTTTCCGCTTGGCGGCAAGACCTCGAACATTTAACGTTGCCCCTCTAAGTTTTGGTGCAAAAGCCATGTCTACACAGTGAAGAAGTTAGCCCGGGGAATGATGCTTACCTTCAGCGTCTAGCATAGAGCTAGACATCTTCGGAGCCTCCAGGTGGACCCCTGCCACTGCATGGAGGACACAGGTGGCCAGTGTTTGTCCAATATCGGGTTGAGACGCAGCCTTGTGCTGCTGCGTCTGATTTGATATGTGGGGTTTAACGTCCCAAAACCCCCTTATGATTATGAGAGACGCCGTAGTGGAGGGCTCCGGAAATTTTGGCCACTTGGGGTTCTTTAACGTGCACCCAAATCTGAGCACACAGGCCTACAACATTTCCACCTCCATCGGAAATGCAGCCACCGCAGCCGGGATTCGAACCCGCGACATGCGGGTCAGCAGCCGAGTACCTTAGCCACTAGACCACCATGGCGGGGCTGCTGGGTCTGAACGAAGTCGCCTTCGCAGGTGGCCCCTCTTCATGCTTTTCACTGGACACCTCACGCCGTCCTGCGTACTGTTGGCGGGGTGTTCTCCTTGACGCTTCACCACTGATACTCTCGCACGACACTGGAAGTTCGATTAATTCCACCGGCTCAGGCTCCTTCGATGAGGTGCTTGTGAAGCCTTCTTCGGTTTGGCCGGCTGGCTCTTGAGTAACCTCCCCAGATTCTATGCCTGCTTGGGCTGTTGGTTCATCACCACCAGTCAGTGTGGCTGTACCTGTTAAAGCTTCTTGGTTCACCACGTTGCCTGCGCCTTTCGCCGCGTCTACAGCCTCGGTCACGTCCATCACCAACTCTGCTGTGTCTTCAACTTCAGCTGATACTATAGCCGATGCGTACGTGCGCATGCACGCGTCTTCGCTGTGGCCAAACCGCCGACAACGTGAGCTTCGGGGTACCTTACACTCTCTTCTAACAAGGCCAGTACCTTGGCAGCGCAGACACTGCATTGGCCGACCAGGTGCAACCACAAGTGCCAGTTCACCAGCCACCCTGATTTGATGCGGGAGATCTTCAACCTTCACGCCACTCATAAGCTTAAGAAGCACAGTCCGTGTGGTTGACCCCTTGTCGCTGACTCCTTGAACACGCCGATTCTCCCTGGTGACTTTTACGACCTTCCCATAAGCCGCTGACGCCGTTCGCACGTCTTCATCGTTGACGCCATACAGCAGCCAATGAAGACGTAGCCGCACCTGCTGATCCTCGCAGTATACGATGATGCAGGGTCGACCCTTGACTTTCAGCTCCTTCATATCCAGCAAGCGTCTCGTAGCGTCAACCTTTGCGCCACGCCGACAGATGGCGATGTGGGTGTTAAACCGGCTCTGAGTAACTACCGAAAGGGCAAAAATGAAATAAGGAGGGAGGCATTTTACGATAATTCAAGGGGAAGCGCTTTACTGTTTGAAGCGAGATCGGGTTGCCTTAGAACGCGTAGTTATAAAGCAAGATTCAGTAAAGAAGAAGAACAATGCACATGCTGCGGGAAAGATAAGGAAACGGCGGAGCATGTTCTGATTGAATGTGGAGATATCCACCCAGGTGTACGTTTGGGCACGAGCCTACAGGAAGCCTTGGGTTTTAGGGACAACAATGGAAAGCTGAACACACCCGCGATTGAAATAAGTAAGAGACGGTTAGAGTATTGGTGGCAGAAAATTAGAGAGAAAGGACAAAAATAAATATTGGAAAAATAAAATATGGACAGTGTGCCGTAAATGGCAGAGAACTTAAGCTGAAAATTTACCTTTTTTCCATTAAGATAGAATTTATCGAAGTAGAGGCCTTAGGCCAACATAAAAAAGAGAGAAAAAAAGTTTTTTTTTTGTCGAGCCTGGTGGCATACTTGTCACCACCCCGTTATAAAGGGGACGCTCATAGCATCCATCCATCCATCCATCGGTAGCCAAGTAAGGAAGTCACTGTTTAACTTCAGGTCTGTTTGTTGTTTACTCGGGATGATGATGAAAAAATTTATTATAAAAGAGAGAAGTACGGGGCCAAAGCATGACCCCGCTAATTAGTCGGCGTCCTTAGTCCGGGACACCGCATGACGAGGCTCCTACTCGCGCCCGTCTCACCAGAGCCCGTTGAGACTCTAGTAATGAGCAGTTGAGGAGCGCAGTCTCCCATGCTTCTCGGGAAGGGGTAGGGGAAGGGGGTAGGTGGGGATTTTTCGGACATGCCCATACCATGTGGAAGATATCACACGTCTGCCCACAGTGTGGGCACCGCCCATCTGTGTTCGCATCGAAATGTTTTAGGATTGCAGGACAGAGTAGAGTACCTGTCTGCAGGCGCCTTAGAGTTCGCTCTTCCGCCTTACTCAGCCCCTTTGCAGGAGCCGGGTAAAGGCGGTGAGTGTCGCGATAATAGGTCAGAATTTCTTTGAACTGCAGCAGCGGTAAATTGGCCTCCGAGTCATAAGAGCCTAGGTGAGGAGCCCGGTGGGTAAGCGCTCAGGCGGCCGCGTCAGCGGCCTTATTACCTCGTAAGCCCTGGTGGCCAGGAGCCCATACGATACGTTTCGGGGCTGGATCAGCGAGAGCCCGTTTTAGAATTGTTTACTCGGGAGAGACGGAATCTGCATCTGCTAAAATTTGCACATTTGATAAACGCGAACAACTGCTGCCCGTAACGATTGCCACTGCGATAATGGCAACAGCGCTATGTTTTTGTTACAATTTACAACCGCAAGGAGAAAAAAACAACTCAGTGGACTGAGGAGCAGGTAGAGTTTATCGGAGGTTATTGCCAAGTTTATTATCCGTTTCTCGCTCCTTCCAAAGAGCGATAGCAGTTCAGGCTTCTATGCTCATTCGATAGATACGCCCACACAATTGATTCTGATGATTTTCGCACAACGCAGAGCGCAGTCGTGCCAGCGCACCGCTTTTGCTCTGTCGTTAGGAGCAACTACATAACGGCTTGGTGAAAACGAATGCAGTGCGCCAGAAATATTATTCTATCATCTTAGTTCAGTAAGCATACAAATTGACGTTTCTATGATCTCGCATAAGAGTCAGTGAAGTGCCGGCGAGTGCGACCGGCAGCTGTCGGTGAGGAGAGGCGTACCTTTGGTGGAAGTGCTGCAAGCGCGTCACATCGATGTTTGTCGCTTCTTGCGCGGACACCGTCCACGATAAAAAACGGCTTCATTTAGGGTAAATGATGCCACAGCTGTGCTGTATTGTCATTTTTACTCGTCAAAATTGTGTATTCTGAAAGTCAGAAGCGCTGAAAACACTTGTACGGGCTCGGTCGGTATGACTAACCTTTAGTGGAAATCTTGGTAGTAGAACAGAGGGGTAAAAATCAAATTCGCTGGGGCTCATCTCGACGCATGTCGAAAGTGTAAGTTTATGCATATTTTCACTCACTTTGTTAATTAAAGGTACGGCTCAAACAATAGAGTGTGCAAGAATTACCAGAGTTGCGTTTCTGGCGTGGCGACATCGAGGGACCACTGTGTTCTGCTCTAACATTGACAGGGGTGACTCCTAACTGGAGCCGATTTATTGGTCGACAACTGCGCGCCGATGTAAAACATTTACTGTCAAGTTCACAGCTACACTTCTAGTCTTCTAAACATCACAAAAAAGAAACACATCGCGGATGTCGAACTGATGTAAGTACCTGCGCGAAATGTAAACATATTCCCGGCCGCATATTCTATGCTCCACAAAAATTGAAGCGTTGTGGACACAAAAGAATTAAAAAACAAACGTACTAGAAAGCGTAATGAGCCGCGTTGGCTTCTTTTGACCGTAAACATATATCTCTGCGCGTTCAAGAATGAAACACTACAATTAAGTGACTTCGCATACTGTTCTGTGCTTTTTATCATGCCACCATCATCCACCAAGCTTCCACCATGCCTCCGTCATCCACCTTGCACACCAAGCCTTCCACCAAACACGTTTTGCCTCGCCACCATGAGCCGGCATTTTCTACCGTCACCACTATTGGCTCGCCACCAGCACCATCTGCCACCATTTTTTTCCACACTAGCCATCATCAGCAGGCATTTTCCACCGTCACCTCCATTCGGTCACCACCACCACCACCATCTGCTATCATTTTTTTCCACTTTCGCCATCATCAGCCATTATGCTCACTACAGTTTCCACCATATCCACTAATATCTCCACCATATCCACTATTCTTTTCACCATATCCACCAACCATTCCAGCATCCACCAACCCAGGATTTTCAATAGGGCTGTGATGAGATGGCGCGATGAGGTCACGTTGAATAGGGAGCCTACATGACCGCTTTGTGGATAAAGCCCCATTGGATAAAGCGTTGAATAAAGCCCCATTGGGCAGCGTTGGGTGCAGTTTATGGTATAAGATTAGTGCAGCTCAAGGTCGTCGCTTCTCGCGTTCCGGGGAATGCAGCCTCCAAGGAGCATGTCCAGCGTTCGCGTTATCACACGCTTGACTCGGGACAGCACGAAGGTCACTCTTCACGCTGCCGCGGCCTCGTTTACCAAAGGAGCACGCTGTTCATAAACGAAGAATGTTGACAGTTATTTGTGCTTGTCCTATGTGTGCTTGTGCGTTTAGTTCATGCCTCTTTCTTTCTGATGGAACTGCTTGTTTTTAGTGGCGAGTTGTGACAGTTGTTAGTCTGCGCTTCTCCTGTGTATGCTCAGTCCATGCGTGCTTTCTAGTTCAGATGTGTGTTGTATCTTTCGAGCTGCTTGCCCTTCTTCACGTGGCATTGTAGTTTGTTGCTGTAGCATTCCTTCCTTCGTCCTTGTGGCGAAACAATGCACGACAACAACTTCTGTCACTATGCGTTTCACTTTCGCGTTTTACCAATTTTTAGAAAGAGGATAAGTCACGTTTTCCCTCTAGCCTCGAAGGTGCTTCTTCTCGTTGCTCGAAGAAGAGCGAGCTGCCGCAAGGCATTGTCGGCGCTAACAGAGTGGCCGCCTGGCTCTTATGGTACATCAATTTTTGGGGTCCGTCTGTTTTTTGCTCTTTTTGCGTCTTCATTGTTGTATCGGTTAGCAAAGTGGCGATGACGATCAACACCGGAATTGGAACCTAAGAGCTACGCTGTAAAGGAAGAGCTCGTTAGTTAAGAAGATCATTCATGCTCTAATGCTGAGACATCGCAGAACACTTAACATGAAAGCGGATGAGACAAGATGGAGCAGCACGCGCAGTCGCAAAGTGTGGTCTTTAGATTTTTCGTACTGTATTTTTCTGGATCATTATATACCAGCTAGCGCTCTCTATCTCGCCGAGCCGCACTTTCATCAGCATTAAGGGTGCTGCGGTGCGTGCGCCCTCATATCGTGAGACCCACGAGACGGCTCTATGCTCTCCCATAGTAGAGTACCTAGTGCTCACTGTTGTTAACGATTGTTGTCTAAACTTGACAGCGTCTTCAAGTATAGTCTGTTAAGCCACACGGGATTACTTTAGACTCTCCCATAGTAGAGTACCAAGTACTCAAAATCATTAACCGCTTTTTCTGAACACAGTTTCGCAGTTGCGTTATGGCCGTGAAATCGTTTGGCTGTCGGAGTTTGTATTTCACAAATGTAGAAACTGCAAAAGTCTATATTTAGTTACAATAGTTCAACTTTTGAATGTTTTCGTTTTCTTTTATACAGTCATCACATCATTCACTTGTTTGCAAAACGTCTTCATCGTCTGCAAAGACAACCAACAAGGGCACACTCTGGCAACCCAGTTTCTTTCAGTACTCTCCTTCTTCAATCTGGAGTTCGTATTTTCTTGTAATCCTCCATATTGTTACAAATTGTTTTATATTTATTAATTTGTTCTGTCACCATTCCTAAAGATTTTCTCATCTGCCATCTCACGTCCACCAGTTTACCATGTCCGTCTTTCTTGTCATTTTGCTGCTGATCCTCACAAACTCTGTCCGACTTTCTTGTCCTTGTCATTTTCTTCTTGTTTTCTAACACGTAGTACACTTACATCATGTATCACCAACTGGCCCAATCGTACACTTATAAACAGCAGTTCAACATTGCTTCTTTTGCACTATAATATGTGAAGACGCGTAAGCTTTGCGACGTGTCTCTACTTTTTGGTGTGTGGCGCTTATCCTGTTGATAAGCTGAAATCTCCTCGTAGAACCTGATACCATAAAAGAAGCACAATTTTCCAGAAATTCAGGGGAACCTGCTTTGATTGTGATGACTGAGCAATGTCGTTTATTTCATGATGTAAATTTTGACAGCAGACCAAAAAATCAGTAGGACAAATAAAAAAAATCAGAACAATTATATCACTAATGTTATGAGCAACGAGACGTACCTCACCATAACATACCTTACCATGTAACACGTCCTGATAGCCAGAAACCTACTAAAAGTAGGAGTTACAGGTGCACTTAGCCTGCTGAGCGGTCAGTTGGCGGTGAAGTAGAAGTGGCAACATGTGTTTCCTTTGAGTGAAGTCAAAAGTTAAGCTGCAATGGGAGTTTAGATGACCACTGCTGCTTAGGCTGATGTCATGTTTATATAAAGGGTTTCAGCTGACTTACAGCATAGTCATCTTATGCTAGTATTCTTAAAAAGCAAGGAGTTTGACAAAAAAAACAATTATCACGATTAATACTACATGCATGATAAACATGGCTGTCCTGCACGATTTGTACTAAAAATGCTAATGGTTGTCTCTACACCAAGGATATTGGGCACTCACGGCGAAGCCTAGTAGTGCCATATGTGGGCAGTGGGGGCGGCAGCAGGTACGACTGGCTTCCCTGCAGTGGAAGAAGAGCGGGAGGTTTCCAGTGGAGCGCCATATGTCACTTTTTCTCGGGGCATAGCTCTGGTCGGCAGGTCGATGGCAGTTCTAGCGGTGGCAATACGGTGTGAAACGAAGTTATTCCTTGACTTCCTGCATCAGGAAGTGAGCCTTCTCTTTTTCGGATGTGGTGGAATTTGTATACATTTATTCTGTGTATATCTCTATGTTATCGTTGAGAAGCTGGGTTACAGCTATCGTTTTGCGGATGACATTCTGGATGGTGTGGAGGAATTAGGGGAGAAAGGGACCCCATGATACCAGCGTGGTCTTTTTATTCTGAATCCAAATCCTTACGCCATCTTCAAAAGCAAAATAAACGTTGCACAGCTGCTCTTCACTATCTCTATCGTTGAATGTTGGGAGCCGGTCATGAACCCAGAGCTAGCTTTCTGGATCCTCGCGTACTCAGCCAATTAAAGCCGGCGTCTCCGGGAGGCGATTCAGGACAATTGTTAGAGGTGACACAGCGGCAATTCTTGTGGCTGTTGTCATCTTCGTCGTGGTCCCGGTCTTGTTGAGTGGTGATCCGTAGTCTGGTGAAAGACCTTGCTGCCTGCTGCTGATTCACTCCTCACAGTTGGCGTTGATGTCCTCTCGGTGGATGGGCGTGATTGACGGCTGGAGGGGAATGTTCATTACGCTAAACCTAAAGTATCAACACAAAATGTCATGGGGTCATGGCTTTGTCGAATGTTTCGAACGATGAACGCTTATCGCAATAGCAATTATATGGACCCTCTCGACTGGATTTTGTTACCGGAGTTGCCGTCAATCATATATATATATATATATATATAAATATATATATATATATATATATATATATATATATATATATATATTTATATATATATATATATTTATATACACGTATCTATATATATAAAAATGCAAGAAAGAAAAAAATCATAAAAAAGACTCTGGTGCCCGGAATCAAATTTAGGTCCTCTGAATCGTGAGTGCGAGGCATTAACCGCTGAGCCACCAAGGATCCCGCCCTCCGACGTTGAAATGGTAAGCTGTTTCTTTCTACCACTTAACACTGCTGATGGGCATCTTGGAGAGAACTATCGTTTTCTCAGCATTACCAGCAAGATGGCGTAATGAACGCACGTCGCCATATCGCGTGGCTGCGCGCGTGCTCTAAATTTCCACGCGTAGTTTGCCTCGCTTAGAAGAGGGGGAATGCGCTCCCTCGCGCGTCCTTCGTCAGCTTTCCTCCTACGTGCTGCGCATATCATCGATTCCCAATGCTGTGCATGGGATCTACCATTTTTACTTAAATCAGATCAGCTGGCAGAGGTATGAAAGACATCTCCACTGGTATTGGTTAACTTGACTTTGTTGCTTTTTGTCTTAGTAAGTTGCTTATCAATCGCACAACTTTTTTTCCTCAAAGGTGTTGTTGCTTTCCTAAGTTCGTATGAAAAATATCCGCTATTTTTAACAGGTAGAACAACTCTTCTGTAAGAATGGTCAACAATGTTTTGTTGCCTTTTTCGCTTTTGTCGTGCTTGCGCTACGCATTTGGCAAATATTAAGGTAAGGCGTATTGCATATTCCGTCTAGATTTGACATATTATGTGTACATGCCTTTGCTACACAGTCAAGAACCGTATAGCTATAAATTCATAGCGTTATGTGCGTTCCTTGAATCATTGTATAACAGTTCGTGTGCTGTTAACAGCGAAATTTCGCTGGCGAAGAGAATTGAAATATTGAAGTTTGAGTGCGGATTGAATGAAATGAAATATATTTTTGTATATTTTAAAGTGAAAATACAAACGGAAAGTCCGGAGAGGATTGCTAAGCATATTCTTATGAGATAGAAACATGAAAGCGTTGCCTTTGGCTAGGTTGGTGAAGCACTGAAGGGGTGTTGTTCTCTAGTTATGTCATCAAGAATGAGGCCATGCAGGTGCCACACTCAATAATTTACATATTTCTTGCAACGAAAGGCGTGTCGACAGCACTTTATGCTGGAGAGGCAAATATGTTATTTCCTCAGCCTCTCCTTTTCTTTCAACTAGTGCGGAAGCCCAACTTACGGGGCAAAGAAAGACGTGCTCCCTTCAAATACAAAATTTCTTGTCTGCCACACAGACATTAATGGATCGTAACATTTGGAATTTCGGACACTAAAACATTTTAGGAGCAAAGCTCTTTAAGGCATGAGTCTGTACACCCTCTTATGTATGTAGTTGTAGTAGGTAGCCACCGATGGCACATGCCCGCTCTAGAGTGGGTATTTGCACAGGGAATGCGAGATGGTGTTACTTGGAGTGTTCACTAGGCTGACGCACAGATGGACGCACGGACGGACTGACAGACGGACTAGCAGACGGACGGACGGATGGATGAACGCGCGAAGAGGGTATGTGCCACACGGGGTGCGAGATGGCGGTTTTTGAAGCGTTCACTACATGGAAGCATGAACGGACGCACGAACGGACGGACAGACAGACTAGCAGACAGACGGATAGATGTACGAACACGCGGACGTGCGGACGGATGGACGTAGGAACGAACGGACAGATGAATGGACGCGTGAATGGACGCACGTATGGTAGCGCGGACGAATGGAAACACGTACGGAAGCACGGAAGGCTGGCGGACGCTTCACCCCACTCATCATCATTCACTTCGTGGATATGCTGTGATTTTTTTCGTACTTTCTGCTCAAATTGCAGGTCCTTAACCTTCACCGCTAATGCGTTTATGTTCTCTATGTTAGAACGAGCGTTAGTCTGCTCAATTGTTAGCGTAGTTGTGTATGAAATGCAGCTTTACCGCTACGTAAGAGTGAACTGGGGTGAGGTTAAATAATGTTTCATTAGGCCACTTTTAGTCGAATATTGCCTGCATTTTCGATTGGGAAGTTCAAATGTTTTGAATAGTCAAATTCCGCTGGTAATTGAATTCAATTGCAAACATTGTTAAACTTATACTTGAAAGTTCGAATATTCGCACGCCCTTAATCACTAAAAATATTTTTTCAGACTTTTATTAAATGGTTAGTGTTACGAAGTCGTACTTCTTACTTGTTTCGTGTCTTAAGCATAGCAGTTTTTCAAACTAGAGCACTGCATGGGCCCGTGCTAGACCTAAAGGCCGGGCCCAGCCGGGCCGAGTAAGGCATTGTTTATTAAGCCTGGGCTGGGATTAGGCCAGTGACCTAACCGTAGGGCTCGGGCGTGTCAGGCCTGTGTTAGGCTGGATCTCATACATATCGGTGTAATGGCACATGTACGCTGTTTCAACCTGTTGTTTGAACTTCTTATTCAACTTTATAAACTGACAAGCTGACGCCACCTGAAAACAAGCCTACTGAAGCCCTATAATAAGCCTGATCGACGTGAAGTGACCTTTCACACGGGCAATGTTCCCATTGAAAGTTGGCTTCTGCTTTACCTTCCATCTTTACTTTCTCATCATTGTCATCGTCTTTTTCTTTCAGTCACTTATCGCATTCTCCTGCATAGATGCTGCCGTCGCCACAAAAAGCCAGACATCGTTCTTATGTTTTCACCGAGGCCTTCGGCCATCAGCGGCCATATTAACCAAATCTCGCGCTTTTGGTCGCTGCAGGGATCGCGCTCCGACAGCCAACACTCCCCGTTCGATGGACAGCACTAAAAAGTCACAGGCTGGTTCACTTAGGCACTCGAATTGTTGTCGCTTGCTTTTTGTTTTCGGTTGCTTTGAAAGCCAAAGTGCTTTGAAGTCTATCAAAGTTTGAAGCTTTTTTTCGAAGATGACGAAATTTTTATCTTCAGGAAGTAGCAAGAATTGTGGCTCAGTCGCTACGGGTTCAGCTCGCTTTGACAGATCTATAGCCCTGTGGTGGTGGTGAATTGGGGAAAATGGTGAGTGAGAGAACATTTTACGGGCGATGCTCCGTATGGTCTAGGTTTGTTTGTTGGCGTTTGGGTTAGAGTCGGAGTTGTGTGCCTGTGATGCAGGTTTACGGTTTAATAAATTGTTGCTCGGAGAGAAAGCCTCAGAGCTGAGAAATGACGAAGCTGTTTAAAGTAAGAAAAGAAAAGTAGAAACTTCAAGCATAATTAAGACTAAAAAAAGAGATTAAGTTGCAATGTACATACACCGAGTCTAAGCTGACGAACTAAAGCATGTCCTGTAAGTTGTCCAGCTATAATGCTTATAAAAATCAACAGTCACCGGTGGCGTTGATGGTGGCGGTGGCTTGGTTGGTTGAGGCGACGCTGGCGATATCTCAGCAGCTGGAGTCCCACGCTGACCAGCACGGCAACGCTTGGCGGAAGACGAGGTAGCCCTTGCCTTAGCAAGAACTACGGCAGCTTGCCGATGCTGGCTCGTTTCGAGGAGATGATCACCACGTGGAAGGTTCCACCCTTCACGGGTGGTTCGGGATTGGAGTCGAAGCCCGGACACCTGGGACGTGACCTTGAACAGTCACGGCCGGAACGAACTCCTGGGACGTGACCTTAATGTGTCACATCCGGAACTCTGGAAGGCGCCCTATTTCCGAGTACACCGTGGGCAGCTGGAGCGTCCTGGCCTTGCCTTACCTCACGCGATCGGGTCCGGAACCCGACACCGCAGTTGCGCGACACCCAGGATCTGCACTCCAGCCAGCTCGATCTCGTTCTGCCCCCAACTCGTCTTCCTCTTCTCCCCTCTCGTGCATTGGCTCCAGCGCAACCTTTCGCGCAAACTTCCTCTTCCTTTTGGCGGGCCGCAGGTTCATGCGTGACGTTTCGCGCCAACGTCATCATCATCTTTCGCCACTCAATTGAGCACCACCGCTGCCATCGCCTCCGAGCACGTTGTACATAACACTACGGTGCCACCACACTTCACAGACACCACCACGTCACTATACTACACCACAGTGCCTCAGCCGCTGCTCACAGTGATGATGTTGCTGAAGACGACCAAGAGCAAGCCCGTTCCAGACTACACAACCTCTTTCTGCCATCTCGACGAAAAATAAGCAAGGTACCCGCTATACCTCATGACGATGGAGCTCTTGATGATGTAATCTTCCTGCCATCACGGCACAGTACACACAACGTACCCACTATACGCTATGATGATCAAGCTGAAGATGATCGAGATGATAACGATGATGATGACGATCAACGACTGGCTTGTGCAGTAGATGACGTCTCGATATGCTCTATGATGCATTTCGTAAGACTCAAAGCAGCCAACAGCCATTAGGGGAACGTGCTCAGACCTTTCTTTTGCCAACTTCAGGCGAGGTTCGTTGCCACAAAGCAGTGGTATTGAAGGCAAAACAAAATTCACAACTCAACAAAACACACGAGGTATGACCAATAAACATTGCATATAACCGTACACCGCTTGGCCCTCATATACATGCATGAGTAGTGAATGTCAGGAGTGCATTAGGGATGGTCCAGCTGCTTCGCCCACTCATCGTCCTTCACTTGGTCGATAGGCCGTGAGATTCGTATGAGCGTGAAATTGTAGTGTACGTTGGGGGCAGTTGCCCACCGAGAAGTGAAAATGGCAGCTTTAATTCGTGTAACGCTGTCCAGCGTCATGTGTTCCTCCCAGCGCCTTTTCATTTCACTGCATTCTGCAATAAACCAAGTTCGCGAAGCTCTTGATACTTTTACTCAACAGCCCCAGCTCACAAGCTATTTGTAAACTCAAACAACAAATTTTTGCCTTTTTAGGACGAAGCTCTTCAGGGTCGAGCCATCTGCGCCGTCTTCCCTCAATGACTAGGACGCCGACGCTGCCATCAGATCACATCCGCCACCTGCCGCCTGGTTCTTGTGCCATCTCCCTTTGTGGGTGAGTGCCATCCATCTACACTCTAAGGCAAAAGGGTGTTAAAAGGGTGTGTGGTTCGTCATTTTCGGGACTAATGGGGTTGCCACTACCATTATACCTTTTAAAGACTAACGGCACTGGGTCTAACAGTTAGTCGCCACAGACAAGCTCCAGGGACTAACATTTAGTGCTCACAGTTACACCTTTGTGAGTAACCGTAAGTCCCACAATTACCTCAAAGGACTGACGTTTAGTCCTCTATTTGCATCTTATAGAGCAACTGTTAAACCCCACATTTACAAGTTACCGGGCAACCGTTAGTCTTTACAGCTTCACCTCGCCAGACGAACAGTTGATCCACTCAAATACTACAATCGGATGAACTTTTTATCCCCAGTTCAAGCATTGTTTTTTGTTTATTTTCCGCCAGGCCTAATATTTTTTTGCCTGTTTTTTGCGCAGTGAGCAACAAATAGCGCAGAAAAAAAGACGCGAAAAAGAAGTTAGCCACCTATGTGTAACTGCTTTCACAGTCACGCAACAAATGAATGAAAAAAAAGTTCGACATCGAAATGTTTTATTTTTCTACATACACATGAAGATTCTCCATTCATTTAAGTGAATTCATGGTGAAGTATACAAGTCCAGTCTCTTTGTCACATCTTCTTCAATCCTTGTAGAGCTTCTCCGACGGAAGCGATAGATGACAGGCATTGCAGACGCCCGCGCACGCAGCCTTCCGCCTGTTGTATTCCCACAGCTGTACGCACAATAAGATAGTAAACATAGTTAGACATACGTGACAGAAGATGAAGATGCACGCATATGACAAGTACGTGCAAGTTAATATAAATACATGCGTGTAAAATATGGCACACAAATAACTTTACCTTCGCATATCGCACGGTCCTTCTGAAGCTGCTTTGATGAAAGATATGGATGACAGGCATCGCAGGCGCCAGCGCACACAGTCTTTAGCACGGTTTGTGCTCACGGCTGCACAATAAGTATGTAAAATAGTGAGTCACACGTGACATGAATACGAATGCATATGAGAAATACGTGCAAAGTGAAATAAAACATATGTGAGATATGACATGCTAGTAATTTCACCGTGATGTCACACATTGTCAGGCTCATTTCGATCCCCGTAGCTCAACAGCTTAGGAGTGGCGGCCGCAGCCCCAACTCCTCGAACCACCACGCCGCCCACAAGTCGGCGAGTGCTAAGCGAGTGACGTCGTTCAGCTCGAGCAAGCGAACGCGAGACTAAACACGGCTCTGCATGCGGAGTGTTTGCCGCCAGCGAACTTCGAACAGGAGAGCGAGCGTAGGCTTGGCCCCCACCACGAACAGCGCCGAGCTGGTTTGGAACTAGTGCCGAAGGAATCGACGATAATGCGGCCCTTCTTCACAATGTTGAGCAAGTGCAGCGCGCAAAAGCGAGTCCGCCGCCGCGGCGAACAGACAGCGCCGAGCTGCCTACGACCGACTGACGGGAAAGCGAACTGTAATGGCGACACATTTTCACTGAGTTCCGACGCTAGTGAAAGCCCCGCCAGCCCGTGCTGGTGCACTTACAGCGCGCAACATACTACAACCAAGCTCTTTACGAGAACCCGCCACGTGTTTTCGGAGACTCCCAACGCAGCGACAAGGTCTCAGCCTAATATCGTCAGCCCGGAGCTCATCGTGGCGGCGAAGACAGGTGAGCACTCGATGAGCGAGCGTACGGGAGGCCGACGTCAATGGCGGCCAATTTCCAGGCAGTCGCAAAGCACAGGCGAACAGCAGACGCCCAAGCTGACCTTCGGGGTGCATTTCGTGCGTGCGATATACAACACGACCGAGCCCGTTGCTGGCAAGCGCGATCCGTATCACACACACGACAAGTAAAGTAGAATAAAAAATGATAACCTACTTGCGAAAGAATCCAGCGCTGATTTCTGGCCTGAGTCAGACTAAAGTATATATCTGATAGGCTTGCAGTCTTCTCGGCTGCCATGTTGGCCTCCCTAACAGTTGCTGTCGTGTGTTGGTCATGACTATCTTGAAGCCAGAGATATACTGGGCGGCGTGGTGACGTGTCGAGACTTGCTCGAGACTTCATGGGTGCAGCGAAGCGTAAAAGCAGCAGCCCACGCTGATCCAAGCGTACACGCAAGTACCACGTCGTAATTCCTATATAGTCGAATCCAGGCGGCCGTGGTCGAGCACTCCGAGCGCGACGCAACGCCAACCGTCGCCAGCAAAATACGGGAAAGACTGAGCCAGGAGAAGAGGAGGGCGGCTAGTGACCTTGGCAACGCTTTTCGCGCTGCCTGATATCCCCGCGCTGTTCTTCCCTTTGCAGCATGTTTGGAGACTAAGAGGTTTGCACTTGGCACGATTCCTCTGTGGTTACTCCTCAACGGCCTGTCCATTTAACGCGCGGGCCTATTGGGCCCCGTTACTCATTTTCCGGGTAATTTTGCCTTAAAGTGTAAGATCCTTTTCATCATCATAATCACACGCCATCGCATGGATCACATCTTCTGTGACGGCGCAGAACATGCAAGGTACCTCTTATACGTCATGACAATGATAATAACACTGACCACGATTAGGGACAAGCGCTTTCCACACCACACATTCTTTTTGTGTTATCGTGGCACATCACTTGCAAAGTGCGAAGTGTACGCCATTACTGGTGTGCTGGTGATGATTACAATGACGATCATGGAGAAAGACTTGCTTGTGCAGTATATACTGTATCAGTATGCTGTATGATGTATTTATTTTTAATGTAAACAACGAACAACCACGTGGGGAACGTGCACAGACCTGGCATTTGCGAACTTCAGGCCAAATTCGATACAAGAAAGCAGAAATTATGAAGGCGAAACGAAAACGACAACTCAACCTAACATACTATTTATGACCAGCTTAGTCACTCATTTACATGCATGAGTGGTCAAGGTGACGTAGGATTCACGGTAGCACGAAATGATCTAACTACATCCCACTGTGTTGCTCTGGCCCAAACAATCAGTAAAGAACAAGCCAGCAATGTTCATAATTCTATCTTGAACTGGTTGTGTTGTTTGAAAATTTGTTGGCGAGAAAGTTTATTATTGTTTCTGTTGTAGCGAAGAAGAACCTCTACTACTGCAGCGACATAAACAAGTTGGCTCGAGGCGCGAGCTAAGGCTGCCTGGTTGCTGCTGCGACGCTGCCTGTATAGCCTGTCAGCTCTTGCTGCTTCTGTCCCGACGCTTCTGCCGCTTTTGTCCTTGCATTTATATTATACTTTTATTTTAGGGGCAAAGCTTCTTAAAGCGGCACCCGTTCGTCCCTCGAAGTAGTGCGTAGCATGTGTTACGCTTTGACCTGCCATTTGGTGCCGGTGGGAGATTTCTCCTGTGCGTTGTTAAACAATGAAAAATTCGCAGCGCGCGCATTAACTAAAAGCCGAATTTTTCTGTTTCTCATTCCCTATGAGCAGCCATTGGCATCTACGTTGAGCACAATCTGACAAGAAAGGGTTGCTACGTTATACTCACTGAGCGTAACCTTCTTGGTTTTAGAATGCTTTAGCGAGCGTTGGGCTGCAGTGCCATGAATACAGTGAACTAGTATATGCCATGAACTCGAGGGGGTTGAAGGTGGGAAGTAGACACAAAGCGCAAGCCGTAAAAAAGTGTGTGTGTGCCACCCCTCGTTTAGTTCTTAGAATGTCTGCTGGATGGTGGTGCTTCTATATGCGGAATTATTTTGGGGGGGGGGCAAGCAGGTTCTTCGGGGAGCAGGATAGCAAGTAACGAGGAAAACAACCAGGGAGACGCTTTGACAGTTGGTATGAACAGATACGATTCCAAAGTAGTAGTAGTAGTAGTAGTAGTAGTAGTAGTAGTATTTTTATTTACAGTAAGCGGGATACAAAGCTCACTGCAGGGGCAAAGGGCTAAAGGCGAACAGCCTGACAAAGGCCCTTGTCCCTCCGCAGTCCATGACAGTGCAAAGCTTAGACATCAGCACTGACTATCCTAAATACTGGTGCCACGAAAGTGGCACCAGTATTTAGGATAGGTAGAGTCCGGGGCAGAAATAGACGTAGCCGTGAGCGCCGAGCCAACTCAGACATAGGGTATATTAACATGCAGGGTGGTAGGAACAGGCTGAAGTGGGAAGAGATAGAAGAACAGCTAAGGGAGGAGAGGCCGATGGTATACGGTTTTGTAGAAACACATCTCAGGGACATGAAACAACCTCCTAACAATGCGGACTACGCGTGGGAATATTGTAATAGAACAGAAGGCAGCAGAAAGGGGGGTGGTATTGGGGCATTCATTCAGAAAAGTACAGACTGGCAAAGGGTCAAGCAGGAGTGCAAGGAACATTTATGGCTAAAAGGGAAAGGGGCAGGGCAAGTGACACTCCTTGGTTTCGTGTACTTGTGGACGGGAACAAAGGCCAGATAGGAAAACCAGGCAATGGTAAAGTGTATTTCAAATGACATTCAGGAGTTAGGAGGAGAGTGCGAGATAATTACACTAGGAGATATCAATGCACACATAGAAAATATAGATGGGTATCCCTCCTGAAACGTTTCGTATGAAATCTTACGGAAAATATATGGACTCCGTAACATTTCCTTATGCTACATACGGAAAAAATATGGAGTTTTATGGAAATATACGGAAGTTGTATGGCATTTACGGAAAGCTTCTTATGGAGTATAAGGAAGGATAAGGAAATTGTATGGCGTATACGGAAAGCTTTTTATGGAGTATATGGAAAGATAAGGAAATGTATGGCATATATGGAAAGCTTTTTATGGAGTATATGGAAGGATAAGGAAAGATAAGGAAACTTATGGAGCATACGGAGAGTTCATGATGGAAGATATGGAAGGATAAGGAAAGTGTATGGAGTGTACAGAAGCTTTCATAAGGAAAATGCAGAATGTAAGGTCTTACGGAAATATACAGATTTTGTAAGGTGCTTACGAAAATGTGCAATAGTGTATGAAAGGCATGTGGATTGTTGCAAAATTGTGGAAACTCTACAGTTGTTGTCACATTTTAAGCAGGAAATCTGAGCTCTATAAAGTTATAAATGAATGCACAGTGACATATATAGTACAAAAGAATAACGCAGGCTAGTCTGTGTTGTCAGTCACCGCTGTTCGCCCTTTTCCAGAATGAATACAACTTCTGCAGATGACCAGGTGCTAAAGTTTGTCACACGGAAAATGTGTCATTCACAAGGAATGACAATAACTGTCATTTTACTTGCATGCTGTCACACGAAAACAAATCAAGCAAAAAAAGCATAACTTCAAGGGCTCGTTTTTTGGTAGAAACAATAATAATGAGAAATAAATTCAATGTGAATGAACTTGTCAATATTAATGAAACTGTTCTCATTAACATTGGCAAAGATAAATGTCATTTTAAAATAAAGACCATGAGCTTAGCTCTCCTGAGCACCGACAAAAGAAATGAAAATCTATGAAAACTAATTGCATGTAGCCTAAAAATAATTTTTTATTGATAGTATGTGCTCCTACAATATAAATACAACTATACACAACTTGCCACAGCTTCACCACAGAAACGAGGTAGGGGCAGAGGGAGTGGTCAGAAAAATAATTAAGTATGAGAGCACAACTGATATGTACAAACACATAATGGTGCTTATCACTGATGCACGGATGGTCGTGTATAGAGCTGGGTCGTATTGAGATTTTCAAAAGCATTGTTTCAGACCACCATGCAGATTACGCTTCAATTGTAGTGCTACATAAGACACAACTTATGGGCCAGCTTTAATGAATAAGAAGATTATAGGTTAAAGAAATGCTTTAAAATATATCATATCATGGCTGCATGGACGCATACAAGCTATGTAAAGCGCAATAAAGTGAGGACGCATGAGCTTCTCTTGATGCTTCAGTTCTACATAGATGCTTCAACTGTGCTGCAAAGAAATTTAACCAATGTCTGTGTGTGCAACATTGTCCATTTTAAACTATCTATATGTATATATAAAATTCCTACTGCGAGTCAAGCTACATAGCACTCCATAACTCTTCCTTTTATTAAGGGCAATTTTTCAAACAATCAACATTATTCATTTTCCGTCTGATGACTTCGTGCCCGTAATTCTTGGTTTGGCTCGATCACAATTGTACAGCCCTTATTTTGGAGGAATCAAAAAACATCAACCAAAATATATTTTGGAACTGCTTCTCGGTGATATTGCCTTCCCTCAACTGCCACAGCTTGAGATGAGTCATATAGCAAGTCTCGCGCATACCTAGGGCCTACCCTTGAAGAAACTGGTCCGGCTGTGAAATGCTCAGTTTTTTCTCAAATAAATTCTTTGGTTTGAGTTTTCTCACTTCTCGAGTCCCTTCACAATCAAGCAGACCCATTGTTCCCCTTAGTTCTTAATTTTGTTATATTATGAAAGAAATAAAAAAATTAATAATGAAAATAAAAATACTAATAACTGTTGCGCAAAAAACACAGTCCCACATACGTACTTGAACGCAATATTGCTTTTATTTTGTTTTAGAACCTAAGGCATTAGAAAAGATAGCAGTACAATAAAAACGTTGAAAAAAAACAAAAAAAAACAAACTTGGCGGGACTCGAACCTGCGCCACTTAGTTGTGCTCGCGTACGTGAACTGAGTACGTTAGCTTGCTAAGCTATTCGCGCTTAAGGTTTAGGGTTTAAGTTATGTATATAAATTTGCTTTTTACACGCTATGTGTTGGCATATTTATGTACGATATGCGATCGTATCAATTGTTGTGTGCATATGTTTTAGGATTGTATGTACGTCACATGCTTTTCGCATGTCTTTCAACTATAGATTGCTGCCCCGCCGCGGATGAAAACAAGTATTTTTACACCCACACACAAGCGTGAGCAGTTGAAGGTTGTTTCCCGGAGCTCTCTTGCGATTGAGTCGGCCACCACAGGGAATTAGAGTGATACGCCATTAATCCCTGCATCTAGCTGTATTCCACTTAGTAGCTCTATCGCTTGATGACAAATCGAGCGCGGGGCGCGACGCTATTGCGCACGACCATGCCTCGCGTAGTGGCGACATCAGCTGATTGCGCCGGCCGGCTTGCTTCGATTTGCTTCAGAGCAAAGAAATGTCATACCTTGAAAGATTGCGTACTGCACTATGTCAAAATGTTACTGCTTTGTAGCCATCAAATGATTCATTGAGAATTGATAACTCTTATATCATTACTGTAGAGCTTTGCGTCGGCGACACGCACCGAACGTGGAACCGCACTACGTCTATCGTAAAAGCAGTAGGAGGCTGTCGTCTGCTAGAACAAAAACAAAACAAAGACCTGCGAAAATATTCATAAGTTGTAACTTGATTTTTAAATAACCGTTTATCACTTTTAAAGTTATTTTGCCAGATAACATACATTTTTTTCAGTTTATAGCAGCGACAGATGTTTTTTCTTATTTTTCTCACACAGATATCCAAGTCAAATCCATTCACAGCTAAAGCCACATGTTGTTTGTCTTCTTTGTTTCTGTGGGCATGCCGTTTCGGTGCGTGTCTCATGTGTTCGCGCTGCTACACACGAGAGCACGAAATGTTAAATTTACGCAAGGAAGCGCCGTTCCTCGTTCGTGTGATGTGCTAAGATTGCGCCCTATTTCCGCGGTTGTCCGAGTGCGGATCAAGTGCGAGTCGTCCAAGGAATCGGCGGGTTGGGCGGGCGCTCGAAGGACTCCGAGGTGACGGCTGACGCCTGTGGTCGCTTCCCTCAGGACAGTGTGAAAGAAACTAAAGGTAAGGGGGACACTTTTTATGTAGACCAAGTATGCCACTCAGTGCAAGTGTGTGTTGCTGCACTCGAACGAGGCGTCGTGAAACGGCAACCTTACGCGCCTTTGCGAGTGCGGTTGCCGATTCGCTTTTACAACGCTAACGCCAGCAGAGCCATGGCGCATCAGCGCGGCCTTACTGGAGCTAATTCGAGACAACTGCGGCAACATGCATGTGTATGGTGATCGATTTTTTTCATATGTGCAATGTAGGGAGAAAGACGCACACGGCGCTTGCTACGTTGTTGATTAAACGAAGCCTGCAGTGCCATTTGATGCAAAGCAGCATTTTGTTTACGTTCGCGGGCGATACAATTTGTAACTTGGGTCGATTCACATAGCCAACCGCCTAAGTGGGTTGATTAGCATACGTTCACGGTAAAGCGTTATTATGCCCCTAAACAGTGGCGTGTGCTTGTTGAAAGATATAATGTGTGTGCCTAGTGTAGAGAGAGAGAGGGGTGTTCGTGCAATCTGCATGTGTACCTGCAAGACGCCTTTGCTTGTAACTAATAATGTACCGGCCAGCACCTACATTGTATGCCTGACTTTGAAGAAAACTTGCATGCACAATGTGAGATTTTGTAATCTGCCAGAGTTGCTTTTTATAAAATAATACACTGCCAGCATGTTCAAAATATGTTTCGCTGCTGTGTGGCAGGGGTGCGGTTATCACGCTGTTGTGTAGTTGCTGATGCAAGCACTTATAGTTTTGATGCGTTAATATTTCTCATCTAACTCATCAGGTGTTTGGCTGTTTCAGCACAAACAAGGCAAAGAGAGAAGGAAGACGGGTAATGACAGGCCCAGTGCCAACTTTTGTTTGCAGGAGAATACCCATGTTGGTGTATTTATTGTGACAGCCTTTCTGTGTTGCTTTTTTGCCCAATTTATGCAACAACACAGTTGTTAGCAATATGAGAGAGAACACTGAAATTAGCTTTTCAAGATCATGGTGACTAAATGCCTAGTAACTCACAGCACAAAGTAACAACAAAAGACATCAGTCTGATCAATGTGGATGAGTACAGTTTTGCATCTAAAAAATATATTGTTCAAAATTTTGCCTAAGTAAGAAACCTCTCTATGTTTGCAAATAGTGTGACGTCACTTCGAGCACCGTGCCAGCCATTCCCTCCCTCTGTGCAAGGGCTGGTTGGCAAGGAAGTTGTTTGTGATGTTCCTGATAGACCACTGAGATGTATGCGATTCTAAACCAGTAGCCTAATATATACGTAATCTTTTGTGCAGTTACATCGCTGCATCTGACACCTACAACTTATTTGCATATTTACATTGCTCCCTTAGGACCTAACACACAAACTTGTTGTTTGCATTGTCACTTGATGAATATCGAGCGGTAAATGTACTGAGTATATGTGAAACAAGAATCTCTGCTTATTACATGAAGAAATATGAGGCCTTCGATAAAACGAGTTACACCTTTATTGAGCTTGCGTACTCGTCAGGGCGATTCATACATGCAGCTTCAGCAAATGGTATCTTCCAGCCCGGTGATCTTGCAATTTTTTCTGCACACAGCGCAAACACCGAGATGTACCCACTCGCAGATGGTCACGTCAAGTGCATATTTACCTTGACTAAAATGTCGAATCAAGTTTTTTCATTGACCGGTCCCTGCCATGAGTGCTAGTCTTCGCAAACAAGACACATTGTTATTGACACTGCACACACCACACTCAGTATTCTCAGTTGAACCGATATTCTCAATACCTTTCAATGCACACTACATGCCGCAATCAACAGTGGACATTTTTGAAGACTATGCCACTGTTGCTCGCACAGGCCACCACGTGTGTTCACTTCTTCAAGATAAACAGACAGCGTGGCAAATATTTTACCACACAGCTGGATGTTTGCTGACAAATACTACAGCTAATGTCGACATTGTAACGTGAAGTGTAAGCTTTGAAAAATTAAAACTTGCCCCAAACACCGCACGACTGTACCGGGCTGAGCCACCAGCGGGAGTGTTTTTCCAGCCACACTTTTTACAAGTGCCAGTGACATCATGCTGACGTACCTCGGTAGGGGCCTATCGCTGCATACTTTATGTGAATCAGGGTCCTGTTAGGGAAAGCAGGCATTGTTGATTTCGTAACTTGTTCATGCCCAACTGGACCTTCATTTGCACAAGTTGTCGGACTGATATTCAGGCGAACTTTTGTGTAATAAATTATACAGTTGGCAGTCTGTGCTTGCCCCATACTGTTGTTACTGGTGTTTCTTGTTTTTACTTTGCACTGCTCATTACTACTCACCTACAGAAACTAGCCTATCTTGCCACTGTTTTGGACAAGATGCAGCTGGCAAGTGCGATAGTGTTCATAACTCTAAATTCTCGAGCAA
>NW_023607329.1:0-38077 GCF_013339725.1 Rhipicephalus microplus
AGATATAACTACTCGAGGTTGAGTAATTACACAAGGTTAACCCTTGCCGCCAGGAAAAATCGGAAGTAAATGGAAGAGAGAAGAAGACAGGATAGATTTAAAGACGAGAAAAGACTAAGATGTAGGAAGAGAGAGATAGGAAAAGGCGACTGCCGGTTTCCCCTGGGTGGGTCATCCCAGGGGTGCCGTTTACGTGAAGCCGGGGCCAAAGCGGTGTGTTGCTTCTGCCGGGGGGCCTTAAAGGTACAAGCACCTAGCGTCGGCTCAACCCCCAGGATCCCCTTTTCCCCGGACACGGCAAAGCCACGCACGGCTAGGCGTGGGAGGGAGTAGAAACTCCCCCGTTAGCTCGGGTCCGTGGTGTTAGCTCGGGTCCGTGGCTACACACCAAACGCCTACGTGCGCAGGCGCCCTTGCGGGGATGTGTTTCTCTTTTTTCCATGCGGGGCATGATCGTGAGTAGGCAGCGTGATCTCCTTCACAGTTTGAACAATGAGTTGTTTCTGAGGTGCAGTTGTCCGATATGTGTTGAATGGACGCGCACTTTGCGCAAGTGCCACGCCCCCTGCCACTCTGCAATCCATGACCGAAACGTTGGCACTTGAAACATCGACGAGGGTTGGGAATGTATGGTCTTACACGAAGCTTACAATAGCCGGTTTCGATTGATTCTGGTAGGTCACTTGTTCCGAAGGTAATTATTACGAGTTTTGTAGGGGTCAGTTTGTTGTTGCGCCTTATTGTTATTCGTTGGACTTTGACCACGTTCTGGTCCTGCCAACCTTCTAGCAGCTCACTTTCAGAAAGCTCAGTAAGATCATCATCAGAAATTACGCCACGGACAGTGTTCATGGACCTGTGTGGGCCCACCGAAACAGGGGTTTCCCCAAAGGCTACAAGCATAGACAGCTTTTCATACTGAGCTTTGTCACGAACCTCCAAAATAAGATCGCCACTTCCCATCTTTGTCACTTTATAACCTGGGCCTAATGCTTCTGTGAGAGTTTTGGAAACGAGGAAAGGTGAAATGACTCGGACAGTCTTGTTTTCGTTTTCACTGTGGATTACATGGTACTTTGGGAATGTCGGATTTGGTGTGTTAGACAGGAAAGTATCATCGGTGCGCCACCTTTTTAGGGAGCGATCACGAAGGAGGGGAGAAGCTTTTGCCATAAAGATACTCTAAAGTTCGGCGGCGATGGTGGCCACCCACCACCGAGCCCAACAAGGGGCCGCTACAAGGTTGACTAGTGAACACTTGGAGACGCCAGCCATGCATCGCCGCTATAACCGAATATAACTACCCAAGGTTGGGTAACTACACAGGGTTAACCCTCGCCGCCAGGAAATTCGGAAGTAAACGAAAAAGAGTAGAAGACAGGACAGATAAACAGTAAGAGATAAAGACGAGCATGTAGGGAGAGAGAGATAGGAAAAGGCGACTGCCGATTTCCCCTGGGTGGGTCAGCCAGGGGTGCCGTCTACGTGAAGCCGGGGCCAAAGAGGTGTGTTGCCTCTGCCAGGGGGCCTTAAAGGTCCAATCACCCAGGGTCGGCTCAACCCCCAGGATCCCCTTTTCCCCGGACACGGCAAAGCCACGCACGGCTAGGCGTGGGAGGGAGTCAAAACTCCCCCGTTAGCTCGGGTCCGTGGTGTCGCTACACACCAAACGCCTGCTTTCACAGGCGCCCCTGCGGTGTAGTTGCGGCTTAATAGCATGGAGTTTATTATCTGTGTGTTTATCCCACATGCTCTGGCAATACCCCCTGAGCTTTCGTTTTATAAAAGGTTTTAAGTCAAGTGCAGGGACTGGTGTTGATGCATTGGCAGTAGTGACATTGGCACAAGCAGCCAGATTGTCGGCCAAAACGTTCCCTTGTATTTCACTGTGCCCTGGAACCCAGCAGACAACGACATGCTGTTTTGATGTGTAGAGTGTGCACAGAAGTGAGTAGAGTGACACCAGCACGGGGTTCTTGTGTTTTTTAGGAGTTTTCAGCGCTTTGACCACGCTTAGGAAATCTGTGTACATTACCCCCTTTTGTAATTTTATCTGTTTAATGTGTTTTACGACCGCCAGTATTGCGTAAGCTTCTCCTGTGAAAATGCTTGCATTAGGATGAAGAACGCCGGCCTCGGAAAAGGATTGGCCTATTGCTGCATATGACACAGAAGTGTTTGACTTTGACGCATTGGTAAAGAACTCAGGGCATGTGTATTTATGTTGTAGTTCTAGAAAGTATCTATGTATGTGTGCAAGTGCTGCGTGCTTTGTGACATCAACAAAAGAGACATCACAGTCTATAAGCTGCCACTGCCATGGTGGCAGATATGTTGCAGGAGCCATCAAACTGGGTTCAAAAAGAGGCACACCTGTTTCTTCGGCCAGGCTCCTTACACGCAGCGCATAGGGCTGCCTAAACGAAGGACGGTTCTCGAACAAGCCAGAACAAGACAAATCATTAATTGTGAAATGGGAAGGGTGTTTCTTGTCTGCCTTCACCTTCAAAAAGTACAAAAAGGACAGGGAACATCTTTGCAGGTGGAGCGACCATTCATTCGAATCAACGTACAGGCTCTCCACAGGGCTGGTGCGGAAAGCACCCGTAGAGAGGCGAATGCCTAGATGGTGGACAAGGTCGAGAATTTTCAAGGCTGATGGTGTTGCCGACTGATAAATTATAGCACCGTAATCTAGGCGTGTGCGTACGAGGCTTTTATATAAGTTAATTAAACATTTCCTGTCACTACCCCATGTAGTGTGTGACAACACTTTCAAAATGTTCATTGTTTTTAGGCACCTGTCCCTTAAATACTTGATGTGTGGGATGAAGGTTAGCTTAGTGTCTAATATGAGCCAAGAAACTTGTGCTCAGTCTTCACTGACAGAGGTTGACCATGCAGGTCAATGTCGGGGTCAGGATGGAGGCCCCTCTTTCAGCTGAACAAGACACAAGTGCTCTTTTGCGCGTCGAGTATAAAACCATTCTCGTTTGCCCATTGAGATACCTTGTTTAACCCTAGTTGAACTTGACGTTGGCACATTGAGATGTTGCACGATTTGTAACTGATCTGCACATCATCGACATATATGCAGTAAAAAATATTTCGTGGGAGAGCCAGGTGCAAGGAATTCATTTTAACTATGAAAAGTGTACAGCTCAATACACCTCCTTGTGGCACTCCTGTTTCTTGAACAAATAATCGACAGAAGACAGTGCCAACTTGGACACGGAATGTACGGTTGGTCAGGTAGCTTTCGATAGCTGTCAGCATTCTACCCCGCACACCTAAATGTGACAGGTCTCGATGATGATGTTTGATGTTTTGTGGCGCAAGGGCCATTTCACGGCCAAAGAGCGCCAGTTTATCTTACTAAAAATATGGACAATGATTGTGATAAGCGGCTGTATAAGGGCCAGGAAATTCCTCGCGGTAAGGCGGGTAAAAACATACAAGTAATAAAATCATGACCATGCCGTGAAAGGTGTGTGTGGTGAGAATAGATGACAGGAGTTGGTGATTATAAAAAAACGATGGTGGATATGAATCGCATTAGCACAGGTGCCTCCCTCGTTGATACCCTTGCGTCCAATGGCCGTGAGGCAAGTGCTTTCCTGTGTAGCCACCGCAGCAAAAACCTCTCTAGAGAGGTCGTGCTACGGTATGCCCGGGTATATGATATGAAAATGATGAATTTCCTTTAAAAACGCTAATAATGATTTGTGACTAAAAAGCGGTTCCCTACCGACGAACATTGCAGGGTGTAAAGGTATAAGTTGTCGGTAGGATAGTGGGAAGTGTTGTCTTCTTAGAGTGTCTAAATGTTTACATTGAATTAAAACGTGAACAACTCTTAATGCCTCACCACATTTATCACACAATGGTGGATCACCACCGGACAAAATATGTGTGTGTGTCGTGTATGTGTGTTCTATCCTGAGTCTTGTTAGTGTTACCTCTGTTAGACGTGATTTTGATACTGGTGGCCAATGGCCAAGGTGTGGCTTGATAACGTGTAGTTTGTTTTGTTTGTGTGTATCCCACTTGCTCTGCCAGTAGTCCCTGAGTTTTCGTTTGAGAGACGGCTTAAGATCAAGGGCCGGGATTGATGTGGGTGTAATCGCGGTGCTTTCGTGGGCGGATGCAGCAAGCTGATCCGCCATCATGTTGCCTTGAATCTCACGGTGCCCTGGCACCCAGCACACAACAACATGTCGGTTGAGTGTGTAGAGTGTGCATAAAATGGAGTAAAGTGAAACGAGGACAGGGTTTTTTTTTGTTTTTTGAAACTGTGCAGAGCCGTTACCACACTGAGGGAGTCTGTATAAATTACTGCTTTTTGTATTTGTGATTGTTTGATGTGTTTAGCTGCCACAAGTTTCGCGTAAGCTTCCGCTGTGAAGATACTTGTGCCTGGATGTAGAGGGCCAGCATCCGAAAAGGAAGGGCCAACAGCAGCGTAGGACACAGAGGAGTTGGACTTAGAGGCATCTGTAAAAAACTCAGGACGTGTGTATTTGTGTTGAAGTTCCAAGAAGTATGTTCGAATATGGCCAATAGGCGCATGTTTAGTAACTTCTAGGAAAGACACATCGCAATCTATAGTCTGCCACTGCCACGGTGGCAGGTATGCTACAGGAGCCATTAAACTGTGTTCGAGTGACACTCCAGTGTCCTCAGCTAGACCCTTCAGGCGAACTGAGAAGGGCTGCCTTATTGAAGGCCTGTTTTGAAAAAGAATGGAGCTCGACAAGTCATTAGTAGCGGAGTATGAGGGGTGCCTCCTGTCTGCTTTCACCTTAAGGAAATATACAAAGGACACCTAGGTTCTTTGCAGATGAAGCGACCACTCATTTGACTCAACGTAAAGGCTTTCTACGGGGCTGGTGCGAAAAGCACCCGTAGACAGGCGGATGCCCGAATGGTGCACGGGATCCAGCATCTTCAAAGCACTTTGAGTCGCTGACTGATAAACAATGGCCCCATAATCTAAGCGGGTGCGAATAAGGCTTCTATACAGGTTCATGAGGCATTTCCTGTCACTACCCCACGTAGTACGTGACAACACTTTTATAACATTCATGGCTTTTAAACAAAAATTTTTTAAATACTTTATGTGTGGTACGAAGGTCAACTTGTTGTCCAAGATTAAGCCTAAGAATTTATGCTCGGCTTTGACGGACAGACGTTGGCCGTTCAGTCGAATGTCAGGTTCCGAGTGCATGCCTCTCTTGCGAGAGAACAAGACACACGTGCTTTTGTGTGGGTTAAGTCGAAACCTGTTTTCAATTGCCCATTTGGAGACCTTGTTTACACCCAGCTGAACCTACCGCTCACACATTGCCAAGTTGCATGACTTGAAGCCAAGCTGAACGTCGTCGACATATGTACAATAGAACATATTGCGGGAGATGGACAAGTGCAAGGAATTCATTTTGATAATAAAAAGTGTGCAACTAAGCACACCACCTTGTGGCACGCCTGTTTCCTGGACAAATGTTTGTGAGAGAACACTGCCCACACGGACACGGAATGTCCGGTTTGACAGGTAACTTTCGATTATGTGAAACATTCTTCCGCGCACACCAAGGTGGGACAGGTCTCTTAGAATTCCAAAACGCCACGTTGTATCATAAGCCTTTTCGATATCGAGGAACACAGAGAGAAAATATTGTTTATGAGCGAAGGCGTCTCTGATCTGTGCCTCGATAGGAACAAGGTGGTCTGTGGTGGATCTACTTTTTCGAAACCCGCACTGAAATGGGTCGAGCAAATTGTTTGTTTCAAGGAAATGTACAAGTCTGCAGTTTATCATTTTTTCGAAGATTTTGCACAAGCAGCTTGCGAGTGCAATAGGCCTATAACTCGAAGGTAAAGAAGGGTCCTTGCCCTCTTTCAAAATGGGAATTATAATAGACTCTTTCCAGGAGTTAGGGATAGTGCCAGAAAACCAGATAGCATTGTACAAACAAAGAAAAGTTTTTCGTGTTTCGATCGGTAGGTTTTTTTAACATTTCATAAACGACGCGGTCAGAACCTGGGGCAGAAGTACTGCAGGAGTTTAGAGATGTTCGCAGCTCAGCTAGACAGAACGCTTGATTATATGCCTCGTCACTAGTGCATTTGAGTTCGAGTTTCTGCTTTTCTATTCTTGTTCTGTATTTTTGGAAAGTGTCAGTATAGTGGGATGAGCTGGACACCTGTTCGAAGTGTGCACCGAGGAAGTCTGCCTGATCTTCCAAGGTGTCACCCTGAGTGTTTACGAGTGGAAGTGTGTGTACTTGTTTTCCTGCTATCCTACCGACCATGTTCCAGACTTTAGCTTCCTGTGTGTATGAATTGATCCCTGACAAAAACTTCTGCCAGCTTTCTCTTCTGGCCTGCCGACGCGTTCTCCTGCCTTGAGACTTTATTTTCTTGAAGGTGTCAAGATTTTCGGTTGTTGGTGAGTTCCGAAGCAGCCTCCAAGCTCTGTTTTGCTGTTTGCGCGCGTTTCGGCATTCAGAGTTCCACCATGGCACACGCCGTTTTCCAGGGTGTCCATTTGTTTGTGGGATGCATTTCGTTGCAGCATCAATCAAAAACGCTGTGAAGTGTTTCACAGCAACATCAATGTTCAAAGTACAGATGTCATTCCAACCTAGACAAGCGATAGTATGAAACTGTTCCCAGTCGGCTCTGTTTATGAGCCACTTAGAAACACGTGGTGGACACTCAGTTACTGTCGTTGTGCCCAAAACTACGGGGAAGTGGTCACTTTCGTACAGAATACTGACAACTTTCCACTGGAGTAGAGGCTCAAGAGATGGAGATACTATGCTCAGGTCTATGGAGGAGTAGGTGTTATTAGCCAGGTTATAATAGGTTGGTTCTTTTTGATTTAGGAGACACGCGCTCGACGAGATAAGGAACTGTTCGATCAGTCGACCTCGCGCGTCCTACCGAAAGTCACCCCATAGCCTGCTATGCGCATTAAAGTCTCCAAGGAGAACATAAGGCTCCGGAAGTTCATCAATTAGAGAGTGTAAATCGCGTTTTTGCAGCTGATAGCTACGAGGAATGTAAATAGTGCAGATTGTGATCAGTTTATCAAAAAGAACCACTCGAACAGCCACTGCCTCAAGGGGTGTTTGGAGTTGTAAGTGTGTGCATGCTATTCCTTGATTCACTATGATGGGAACACCTCCAGATGATGTCATAGCGTCAACACGGTCTTTTCGGAAAATAACGTATTTACGAAGAAAATTTGTGTGTTTTAAATTAAGATGTGTTTCTTGTACACACTGCACTTTTGGCGAGTGTTCATGTAAGAGTTCTTGGATGTCGTCAAGGTTTCTGAGAAGGCCCCTGACGTTCCATTGTATAGTTTGAGTGTTCATGGTGAATGTGAAATAGTGCTGTGTGTACGAAAAGCGAGTGGCTGTTTAGACGGGGAGTTTGAGTTAACTTAACAAGGCCATCACCAGGCCCTGTTATTTGCTTTTTTGTTTTCTTGGCGCGCTCCAAGGAGCCAGGCCGCTCTTTCGGCACCAAGGGTGCCGACGTATTCATTGCCTCCTCGGAGGCACTGGATGCTCGCACGTGCGGGCTGTTAGTTCGGATTTTGGGCCTCGCCTGGTGAAGGGAGGCCTTGAGAGCCGAAGACTCTGGAGTCTCCGGTCTCTGTTTGGGAGTAGGCGGTGTAACCTGGGCTAGAGCCGCCTTGGGGGCATGTGCCACAACCGCCGGCTCGGTATGCGCGGGCCGGAGGGTTGGCGAGGGCTGGGGCGGCGGTGCCCCCTGACGCGCCGCATCAGCGTATGTAGGTCCATAGAATGGAGCGACTCTTCGCCGTGCTTCCGTAAACGTAATGTTCTCCTTCACCTTCAACGTAATTATTTGTTTTTCTTTTTTCCAGTATGTGCAGGAGCGTGAATATGGGGCATGGTTTCCTTCGCAGTTTACACAGTGTGGCGGTTGTTTGCAGTTCTCAGACACGTGGCATAAGACTCCACATTGTGCACAAGTCTGGCGACCACGACAGGTTTTAGAGCCATGGCCATACCTCTGGCATTGGAAGCAACGACGAGGGTTTGGTATGTACGGCCTGATAGATGTCTTTGTGTAGCCTGTTTGAATTGATTCCGGGACTTTACTGGATGCAAATGTAAGTATTAGGTGTTTTGTCGGTGTTTCCTTATTATCTCTTCTGATGATGATTCTCTGTACATTAGTGACAATTTGGCTCTTCCACCCCTCCAAAAGTTCAGTTTCAGTCAAGTCAAGTAAGTCCATGTCAGATGCCACTCCGCGAGTTGTGTTCATTGATCTATGTGGTGTTTCAGATTTCGGTGGCATACCAATAACCGTGAGACGGTCTAGCTTTTTAAATTGTTCTTTGTCACGGATTTCGAAGAGAAGGTCTCCACTAGCTATTTCGGTTACCTTGTATCCTGTGCCAAAAGTTTCGGTAAGACATCTAGAAACTAGGAAAGGAGAGACGGTCCTGGCTTGCTTTTCAGTTTTTTCACAGTGAATGACGTGGAAATGGGGAAAAGTTTCTGTTGGCTGGTTGAAGAGATTTATGTCGGCGGTGCGTACCCGCTTTAGGCCAGTACGATCAGATAGTAGAGGGAATGTGCCATGCATGCCGGTCTTATTTTTGTTCAGCAGCGTTGGCAGCCACCCACCACGGAGCCCAACCAGGGGACGCTGCAAGTTTACAGGCGCTGAAAGCTTGCAGACGTCAGCCGTACAACACTGCCATAACCCAATGCGCCTAACCAAGGTAGGCTATTTGCACAGGGTTAACCCTTGCCGCCAGGAAAATTGGAAGTAAACAGATGATGATGATGATGATATATGGTGTTTTTGGCGCAAGGGCCATTTGTTGGCCAAAGAGCGCCATTTCATCTTACTAAAAATATGGACAATGATTGTCATAAGCGGCTGTATAAGGGCCATAAAATTCCTCGCGATAAGGCGGGTAAGAACATACGAGTAATAAAATGATGACCATGCCGTGAAATATGTGTGTGGTGTGAATGATGACAAAAGTTGGTGATAATAAGACGATGGTGGATATGTATGACATTAGCACAAGTGCCTCACTCGTTCATACCCTTGCGTCCAAGGGCCGTGAGCCATGTGCTTTCCTGTGTAGCCACCGCAGCAAAAACCTCTCAAGAGAGGTCGTGCTACGGTATGCCCGGGTATATGATATGAAAATTATGAATTTCCTTTAAAAACGCTAATAGTGATTTGTGACTAAAAAGCGGTTCCCTACCGACGAACATTGCAGGGTGTAAAGGTATATGTTGTCGGTAGGATAGTGGGAAGTGGTGTCTTCTTAGACTGTCTAAATGTTTACATTGCATTAAAACGTGAAGAACTGTTAATGTCTCACCACATTTATCACACAATGGTGGATCACCACCGGATAAAAGATGTGTGTGTGTCGTGTATGTGTGTCCTATCCTGAGTCTTGTTAGTGTTACCTCTGTTAGACGTGATTTTGATACTGGTGGCCAATGACCAAGGTGTGGCTTGATAACGTGTAGTTTGTTTTGTGTGTGTGTATCCCACTTGCTCTGCCAGTAGTCCCTGAGGTTTCGTTTGAGAGACGGCTTAAGATCAAGGGCCGGGATTGATATAGATGTAATGGCGGTGCTCTCATGGACGGATGCAGCGAGCTGATCCGCCCTCACGTTGCCTTGGATCTCACGGTGCCCTGGCACCCAGCACACTACAACATGTTGTTTGTGTGTGTAGAGTGTGCACAAAATGGAGTAAAGTGAGACAAGGACTGGGTTTTTTTGTTTTTTAAGACTGTGCAGAGCCGTTACCACACTGAGGGAGTCTGTATAAATTACTGCTTTTTGTATTTGTAATTGTTTGATGTGTTTAGCTGCCACCAGTATCGCGTAAGCTTCCGCTGTGAAGATACTTGTGCGTGGATGTAGAGGGCCAGCATCCGAAAAGGATGGGCCGACAGCAGCGTAGGACACAGAGGAGTTAGTCTTAGAGGCATCTGTGAAGAACTCAGGACGTGTGTATTTGTGTTGAAGTTCCAGAAAGTGTGTTCGGATATGGGCAATAGGTGCATGTTTTGTAACCTCTAGGAAAGACACATCGCAGTCTATAGTCTGCCACTGCCACGGTGGCGGGTATGCTACAGGAGCCATTAAACTGTGTTCGAGTGACACTTCAGTGTCCTCAGCTAGACCCTTCAGGCGAACTGAGAAGGGCTGCCTCATTGAAGGCCTATTTTGAAAAAGAATGGAGCTCGCCAAGTCATTAATAGTAGAGTATGAGGGGTGCCTCTTGTCTGCTTTCACCTTAAGGAAATATACAAAAGACATGTAGGTTCTTTGCATATGAAGCGACCACTCATTTGACTCAACGTAAAGGCTTTCTACGGGGCTGGTGCGAAAAGCACCCGTAGAAAGGCGGATGCCCAAATGGTGCACGGGGTCCAGCATTTTCAAGGCACTTTGAGTGACAGACTGATAGACAACGGCCCCTTAATCTAAGCGGGTACGAATAAGGCTTCTATAGAGGTTCATGAGGCATTGCCTATCACTACCCCACGTAGTACGTGACAACACTTTTATAACATTCATGGCTTTTAAACATTTTGTTTTTAAATACTTTATGTGTGGTACGAAGGTCAACTTGTTGTCCAAGATTAAGCCTAGGAATTTATGCTCCGCATTCACAGACAGACGTTGGCCGTTCAGTTCAATGTCGGGTTCTGAGTGCATGCCTCTCTTTCGAGAGAACAAGACACACGTGCTTTTTCCTGGGTTCAGCCGGAATCCGTTTTCCTCTGCCCATTTGGAGACCTTGTTTAAACCTAACTGAACCTGTCGCTCACACATTGCTAGGTTGCATGACTTAAAGCCAAGCTGGACGTCATCGACATATGTGGAATAGAACATGTTGCGGGGGATGGACAGGTGCAAGGAATTCATTTTTATAATAAAAAGTGTACAACTAGGTACACCACCTTGCGGTACTCCCGTTTCTTGCACAAATATTTGGGAGAAAGTACTGCCCACACGGACGCGGAATTTCCGATTGGACAAGTAACTCTCGATTATGGAAAGCATTCTACTGCGCACACCCAGGTGAGACAAGTCTCTTAATATCCCAAAACGCCATGTTGTGTCGTAAGCCTTCTCGATATCGAGAAACACTGAGAGGAAGTATTGTTTGTGGACAAAAGCGTCTCGGATCTGTCCCTCGATACGCACCAGATGGTCGTTGGTGGATCTACCCTCCCGAAACCCACACTGAAATTGCTCGAGCAGATTGTGTGTTTCAAGGAAATGTAAAAGTCGGCGGTTTATCATTTTTTCAAAAAGTTTACAAACGCAGCTGGTTAGTGCAATGGGCCTAAAACTTGAAACTGAGGAAGGGTCCTTGCCCTGTTTCAAAATAGGGATAACAATAGCCTCTTTCCAAGAAGCAGGGATGGTACCTGAAAGCCAGATAGCATTGTATAGAGAGAGTAAAGTTTTTCGCGTTTCGAGCGGCAAGTTTTTCAACATTTCATATGTGACACGGTCGTAGCCTGGAGCGGAATTATCGCAAGAGGTTAGTGATGTTTGTAGCTCAGCTAAGTTGAAAGGTTGGTTGGATTCCTCGTAATTTCTGCACTTGGATTCTAGTTTCTGCTTTTCTATCTTTGCTTTGTGTCTTTGGAAAGCTTCAGTGTAGTGTGACGAGCTAGACACCTGCTCGTAGTGTGCACCGAGGAAGTTCGCTTGATCTTCCAGGCTATCACCTTGTGTGTTTACGAGTGGGAGTGAGTGTACTTGTCTTCCTGCTACCCTACGAACCATGTTCCAGACTTTAGCCTCTTGTGTATATGAATTTATCCCTGATAAAAACTTGTGCCAGCTTTCTTTTCTGGCCTGCCGACGCGTTCTCCTGCCTCGAGATTTTATTTTCCTAAAGCTCTCAAGGTTTTCCGCTGTCGGCGAGTTCCGCAGCAACCTCCATGCCCTGTTCTGTTCCTTTCGCGCATTCTGGCACTCAGTGTTGCACCACGAAACGTGTCGTTTGCCGGGCAGTCCAGATGTTTGTGGAATGCACTTGGTTGCTGCGTCAGTAAGAAAAGCCGTGAAGTACTGCACAGCTTCATCTATGCCTAACCCGCATATGTCAGTCCAATTTAGGTGAGTAAGCTTTTGAAATCGTTCCCAGTTGGCTTTGTTTACCATCCATTTGGGAACATGTGGAGGACATTCATTTGTTATTGGTGTACTCAAAACTAAAGGGAAATGGTCACTTCCGTATTGATCATTTATGACTTTCCACTGAAGTAATGGTACAAGTGAAGGAGATGCGATACTGAGGTCTATGGAAGAGTAAGTTTTGTTGGCAAGGTTATAGTATGTTGCCTCTTTCCTATTCAACAGACAAGCACCCGATGAAATGAGAAATTGTTCAATGAGACGACCTCGGGCATCACAGCGAGAGTCACCCCACAGACCATTATGTGCGTTCAGGTCCCCAAGTACCAGATAAGGTTCAGGTAGTTCGTCGATTAAAGACTGGAATTGAAGTTTTTCGAGACGGTGGTGCGGAGGTATGTGCAAAGAGCAAACAGTGACAAGTTTGTTTAGAATAACTGCTCGGACAGCCACCGCTTCGAGGGAAGTTTGAAGGGGTAATTGTGTGCATGCTATACCTTGACTTACTATAACCGCTACACCACCGGATGGTAGCATGGCATCATCTCTATCCTTTCGGAAGATTATATAGTTACGTAAAAAGTTTGTGTTAGTTCGTTTTAAGTGTGTCTCCTGTACACACAGCACTCTTGGATTGTGTTCATGGAGGAGTTCTTGTAAGTCATCGAGGTTTCGAAGAAGGCCTCGGATGTTCCACTGTAATATTTCTGTCTGCATATTTAAACAAGAGAGATGCTGCTGTGTGTAAAAAGAGTATCCTGTGTTGGAGTGAGCTCATTATTTTAGGTGGCAGGACGGTTGTCCGGCCCCGTTATTGGTTTTTTATTTTTCTTGGCGCGCTCCAAGGAGGCGCCCCGCTCTTTTGGTACCAAGGGTACCGTTGTATCTATTGCCTCCTCAGAGGCACTGGGTGCCCGCACATGCGAGCTCGTGGTTGAGACCTCGCCTGGTGAGGGGAGGCCTTGAGACCAGAGGACCCTGGAGTCTCCGGCCTCAATTCGCTAGGAGGCGGAGTAGCCTGAACTACTGCCGCCTTGGGGGCAGGTGCCACAGCCGTCGGCTCGCTCTGCGCTGGCCGAAGGAATGGCGAGGGCTGGTGCGGCGTTGCCCCCTGACGCGCCGCATCAGCATATGTAGCGCCATAAAATGGCGACACTCTTCGTCTTGCTTCCTTGAATGTGATATTTTCTTTAATTTTCAATGTGATGATTTCCTTTTTCTTTTTTCCAAAATGAGCAAGACCGTGAGTATGCGGCATGATTTCCACCACAGTTCACACAGTGTGATGGTTCTTCGCAATTGTCAGAATTGTGGCCTGACACTCGACATTGTGCACAAGTTTGGTGACCACGACAGCTTTGTGAGCCATGGCCATACTACTGGCATTTAAAACAACGACGTGGGTTAGGTATGTATGGTCTGATCGACGTCTTTGTGTAGCCTGTTTGATTACTTTCTGGGAGATTACTGGAAGCGAACGTGAGTATTAGGTGTTTTGTTGGTGTTGCCTTGTTGTCTCTTCTAATGGTGATCCTTTGTACATTGGTCACATTCTGACTCTTCCACCCCTCCAGAAGTTCCTCTTCAGTCAAGCTGAGCAAATCAGCATCAGACACTACTCCACGGGTTGTGTTCATGGATCTGTGTGGCGTTACAGTGATGGGAGTGTCACCAAAAGTTGAAAGATTCTGTAGCTTTTCGAACTGTTCTTTTCCTTGGACTTCAAGGAGGAGGTCTCCGCTGGCCATTTTGGTAACTTTGTACCCGGCTCCAAGAGTTTCTGTGAGACATCTGGCTACTACAAAGGGTGATACGGTTCTGGCTTGCTTGCTGCTTATTTCACTATGTATAACATGAAAAAGGGGGTAGTTTTCACTTGATCGGTTGAAAAAGCCCAAGTTTTCGGTGCGTACACGTTTTAAGGCGGTACGATCACTTAATAGGGGAAATGCTTTATGCATGCCAGTTTAATTTTCTTCAGAAGCGTTGGCGGCCACCCACCACGGAGCCCAACAAGGGGACGCTACAAATTTGTGGATGCTAAAACCTGCAGACGCCAGCCGTACAACGCAACTATAAGCCAATGCGCCTAGACCAAGGTAGGCTATTTGCACAGGGTTAACCCTCGCCGCCAGGAAGTTTGGAAGTAAACAGAAGAGAGTAGAAGACAGGACAGATAAACAGTAAGAGATAAAGACGAAGATGTAGGGAGAGAGAGACAGGAAAAGGCGACTGCCGATTTCCCCTGGGTGGGTCAGCCCAGGGGTGCCGTCTACGTGAAGCCGGGGCCAAAGGGGTGTGTTGCCTCTGCCGGGGGGCCTTAAAGGTCCAATCACCCAGCGTCGGCCCAACCCCCAGGATCCCCTTTTCCCCAGGCACGGCAAAGCCACGCACGGCTAGGCGTGGGAGGGAGCCGAAGCTCCCCCGTTAGCTCGGGTCCGTGGTGTCGCTACACACCAAACGCCTACTTGCGCAGGCGCGCCTGCGGGGATGTGACAGGTCTCGCAATATGCCGAAGCGCCATGCAGTGTCATATGCCTTTTCCATATCGAGAAACACAGAAAGAAAAAATTGCTTATGAACAAAATCGTCGCGAATTTGTGCTTCGATACGAACAAGGTGGTCAGTGGTGGACCGAGCCTCTCGAAACCCACACTGGTATGGGTCAAGTAGGCCACTAATTTCAAGGAAGTGCATCAGGCGCCTGTTAATCATTTTTTTCAAAGACTTTGCAAATACAGCTGGTTAATGCTATTGGCCTGTAGCTGGAAACTGAGACCGGGTCCTTGCCTTGTTTTAGGATTGGGATAATGATAGCTTCCTTCCAGGCTGAGGGTAGCTCGCCAGAAGACCATATCGCATTATACAGAGAGAGGAGAGCTTTCTGGGTTTCAGTGGGCAGGTGTTTTAACATTTCATATGCCACACGGTCTGGGCCTGGGGCAGATTTGTTGCAGCAGGCAAGTGAGGCCTGCAGTTCAGCCAAACAGAAAGGTTCGTTGTATGCCTCGTCTTCTGGGCTTGCGCTCTAATCTCTGTTTTTCTATTGCGGTTTTGTATCGTCGTAACGCTTCACTATAGTGTGTTGAGCTGGAGACCTGTTCAAAGTGCGCTCCGAGAGTGTTTGCCTGGTCTTCCAAACTCTCCCCTTGTGTGTTCACTAGAAGAAGCGAATGTGCTCCTCGTCCTGCCACCTTACCAACCATGCTCCAGACTCTCGACTCATCTGTGTATGAGTTAATGCCCGATACAAATTTATGCCAACTTTCTCTTTTCGCCTGTCGGCGCGTCCTCCTTGCTTGCGACTTGACGTTCTTAAAGTTTACAAGATTCTCGGCTGTGGGCGACTCTCTAAGCAACCTCCATGCCTTATTTTGTTTTTTCCGAGCATCACGGCAGTCATTATTCCACCATGGTACTCGTCGTTTGCTTGATGGTCCACATGTTTGGGGAATACATTTTGTTGCTGCATCAACCAAGAAAGCTGTAAAGTAGCATACAGCATCCTCTATGCTCAATGCCACCATGTCAGTCCAAGATAATAAAGTCATTTTTTGAAACTTTTCCCAATCGGCTTTGTCGATGAGCCATTTGGGAACTTGTGCAGGACATGTATTTGTTATTGATGTGCTGATAACGATAGGAAAATGGTCACTACCATATTGATCATTAATGACTTCCCATTTAAGTAGAGGCAGGAGTGATGGGGATATTATGGTGAGGTCTATTGCTGAGTACGTATTGTTAGTGATGTAATATGTTGGCTTTTTCCGAATAAGCAGGCACGCACCGGAAGAAAAAAGGAGCTGTACAATCAGGCGGCCTCGAGCATCGCAGCGAGAGTCACCCCATAGATTGCTATGTGTATTGAAATCTCCAAGGAGGATATAAGGTTCTGGAAGTTGATCTATTAGGGACTGGAATTCACGTTTTTCAAGATGGTAGTGTGGAGGTATGTAGACAAAGCAGATGGTCACGAGTTTGTTCAGGAGGACTACACAAATAGCCACTGCTTCAAGAGATGTTTCGAGTGGTAGATGAGTACATGCAATCCCTTGATTTACTATAATGGCCACACCACCAGATGACGTGACAGCTTCATTCTTGTCCTTTCGAAAAATGATGTACTGGCGTAGAAAATTAGTGATCTTGGGTTTTAGGTGTGTTTCTTGTACACACAGCACTTTTGGTGACTGTTTATGTAAAAGTTCTTGAATATTGTCGAGGTTTCTCAGTAGTCCTCTGACGTTCCACTGTAAAATTTGTGTCTCCATTTTTAATGTAGTTAAGTGCTGTGTGTACAGAAACGTTGCCTTATGTTACAGGACCTGTTGGGGCCCTGTAATACGGGTTTTCTCTTGTTTGCTTCGCTCCAAAGAGCTGCGCCTTTCCTTCGGCATGTGGGGCGCTGGAGGAGTATGGCTTGTGTCCATCACCTCTTCTGAGGTGGTGGATGGTGCCTGCTTGGCAGGCACGTTTATGGCAGTTTCGGACCTGACTGCACTTGCAGTGGTCCGGGTTCCAGCAGACTCTGTAGTCTGCTGGCCTTTTTGAACAGGAGGCGGAGCAGTACAGACTGCTCCAGCCGGAGGCGCTTCTGGCACAACCGCAGTCACACTTGGTGTGAATCTCGCGGGTGCCGAAAGACGTGGCACGGCGCCTCGACGCGCCACGTCGGCGAAAGAAGGTTCAGAATTATTGTGTGGTGTACAAAAAACGTTGACGTGCCTCTTGAAATGAATGGTTGAACTTTACTTTAAGTTCTAATATTTGCTTTTCTTTTTTCCATGCAGGGCATGATCGGGAGTAGGCAGCGTGATCTCCTTCACAGTTAGCGCAACAGGCTTCTGAAGTGCAGTTTTCGGATACATGTTCACAAGATGCGCACTTCGCACACCTAGCGCGCCCTCTGCACGTTCGGGATCCGTGTCCGAAGCGCGTACACTTGAAACATCGGCGAGGACTCGGTATATAAGGTCTGACAGGAAGCTTGCAGTAACCAGTTTCAATAGAGTCGGGAAGGTTGCTTGTACCGAAGGTAACTATGATGTGCTTTGTTGGGATCTGTTTATTATCTCGCCTGATTATTATTCTCTGTACTTTCACTACATTTTGTTCTTGCCAGCCTTCGAGCAATTCACTTTCAGAAAGCTCGAGGAGGTCATCATCAGATATGACACCACGCACTGTGTTCATCGACCTATGTGGGCCCACTGATATTGGGATGTTATCAAATGAAACGAGTTTTGTGAGCTTGTCATACTGAGTTTTGTCGCGAACTTCTAGAAGCAGATCACCATTCCCCATCTTAGTTACTTTATAGCCACGGCCAATTGCATCTGTGAGCGTTTTCGAGACAATAAATGGTGAAATAGATCAAACTGTTTTCTTTTCATTTTGGCTGTGGATTGCATGATACTTGGGGAAAGTCTGTTTAGGCTGTGCAGTAAAGAAGCTGTCATAGGTGCGCCACCTTTTCAGGCGGCGATCAGGGAGTGCAGGAAAAGGGTTTTCCATAAGAAGCATTTAAATTCGGCGGCGATGGTGGCCACCCACCACCGAGCCCAACAAGGGGACGCTACAAGGTTGAATAGTGAACACTTGGAGACGCCAGCCATGCATCGCCGCTATAACCGAATATAACTACCCAAGGTTGGGTAACTACACAGGGTTAACCCTCGCCGCCAGGAAATTCGGAAGTAAACGGAAAAGAGGACAGAACAGATAAACAGTGAGAGATAAAGACGAAGATGTAGGAAGAGAGAGATAGGAAAAGGCGACTGCCGATTTCCCCTGGGTGGGTCAGCCCAGGGGTGCCGTCTACGTGAAGCTGGGGCCAAAGGGGTGTGTTGCTTCTGCCGGGGGGCCTTAAAGGTCCAATCACCCAGCGTCAGCTCAACCCCCAGGATCCCCTTTTCCCAGGACACGGCAAAGCCACGCACGGCTAGGCGTGGGAGGGAGTCAGAACTCCCCCGTTAGCTCGGGTCCGTGGTGTCGCTACACACCAAACGCCTACTTGTGCAGGCGCCCCTGCGGGGGGATGAGAGAGATCGTGAGAAGACCGCCTTTGTTATGCCGGATGGACTTTATGAATTTCATGTTCTTCCTTTCGGTTTGTGTTCGGCGCCAGCAACATTCCAGCGTCTCATGGACACAGTTCTGTCGGAACTTAAGTGGCAAACCTGCTTGGTGTACCTAGACGACATGATTGTCTTTTCGGTGACTTTCTAGGAACACTTACGAAGGCTTGAAGCAGTTTTTAAAGCAATACGCTTGGCCGGTCTTACCCAAAAACCAGAAAAGTGCCACTTCGCCTTCCACGAACTTCAATTCTTCGGTCACGTCGTGAGCAGCCAAAAGGATCCGACCCGACCCGGATAAAATTGCCGCCGTGGCAAACTTCCCGACGCCATCAGACAAAAAACCAGTGCGACGTTTTTTAGGACTCTGTGCCTATTACCGGCGGTTTATTGCTAAGTTTTCGCGCATCGCATAGCCACTGACACAGCTTACTCGGGAAGATACCCCCTTCAGATGGGGCGAAGACCAACAGCAGGCATTTCACGAGCTTCCTCAGCGCATGCAAACACCCCCCGTGCTGGCCCGCTTCGATGAAGACGCGCCAACAATACTTCATACAGACGCTTGTAATGTGGGTCTTGGGGCAGTGCTCGTACAGTCGAAGGACAACAACGAAAACGTGATCGCCTACGCCAGCAGGACGCTGTCCCGAGCTCAAGCTAATTACACTACGACGGAAAAAGAATGTCTTGCAACGATATGGGCAGCCCTGAACTTTCGTCCTTATTTGTACGGCCGCCCATTCACCGTTATCAGCGATCACCACTCTCCCTGTTGGTTAGTCAACTTGCAAGATCCGTCTGGCCGCCTTGCACGATGGAGTCTTCGGCTCCAAGAATTCGACTTCACTGTTGCTTACAAGTCGGGAAAACGACGCACCGATGCCGACTGTCTTTCTCGGTCTCTTGTTGAGATGGCGTCCCCGGACAACGACGATGACGACACGGCCTTTTTTGGAATTGTGGACACTGCCGCCTTTTCTCAACAGCAGCGTGGCGATGCTGAGCTGATACCACTTATCGATTACCTACAAGGGCGAACGAATAGCGTTCCGAAGTTATTTGCGAGAGGGCTGCCGTCGTACTGCTTGCGAAATGACGTTCTTTATAAGAGCAACTTTTCACCCACCGGCAGCAGCTACTTGCTCGTCCTTCCTCCTTCGCTTCGCCGTGAGGTACTGCAAGCCTGTCACGACGAACATACCGCTGGTCACTTGGGTTACGCAAGAACATTGGCGAGGATAAGGCAGAACTAATACTGGCGAAGACTTGCCGAAGTTGTCAAAACTTACGTGCAGGCATGTCTAGATTGCCAGCGCCGCAAGTCACCATCCATCAAACCAGCTGGCCTGCTGCAGCCTGTCCGAGTGCCGGCAACACCATTTGCACAAATTGGCATGGAGTTTCTGGGCCTCTTCCCAAAGTCTGCCACTGGAAACAGGTGGATAATCGTCGCCACGGATTACCTGACCCGATACGCGGAAACAGGCGCTCTGCCACGGGCAACGACAGCTGAAGCGGCGCAATTTTTCATTGAATGATGATGATGATATACGGTGTTTTTTGCGCAAGGGCCATTCGATGGCCAAAGAGCGCCAGTTCAGGGGACAAGAAATGTGGACAATGATTGTGATTAGCGGCTGTAAAAGGGCCATAAAATTCCTCGCGGTAAGGCGGGTGAAAACATACAAGCAATAAAATCATGACCATGCCGTGAAAGGTGTGTGTGGTGCGAATAGATGACAAAAGTTGGTGATAATAAAAGACGATGGTGGATATGTATGGCATTATCACAAGTGCCTCACTCGGTTATACCCTTGCGTCCAAGGGCCGTGAGGCAAGTGCTTTCTTGTATAGCCGCCGCAGCGAAAACCTCTCTGGAGAGGTCGTGCTACGGAATGCCCGGGTATATATGAAAACTATGAATTTCTTTTAAAAAGGCTAACAATGATTTATGACTAAAAAGCGGTTCCCTACCAACGAGCATTGCAGGGTGTGAAGGTATATGTTGTCGGTAGGGTAATGGAAAGGGTTGTTTCCTTATAGTGTCAAATTGTTTGCACTGAATTAAAATGTGAAGAACTGTTAGTGCTTCACCACATTTGTCACACAATGGTGGATCGCCACCGGACAAAAGATATGAGGGTGTCGTGTATATGTGTCCTATCCTGAGTCTCGTTAATGTTACCTGTGTATGACGCGATTTTGATACTGGTGGCCAATGGCCAAGGCGTGGCTTGATAACGTGCAGTTTGTTTTGTGTGTGTGTATCCCACTCGCTCTGCCAGTAGTCCCTGAGTTTTCGTTTGAGAGACGGCTTAAGATCAAGGGCCGGGATTGATGAAAGTGTAATAGCGGTGCTTTCGTGGGCGGATGCAGCAAGCTGATCCACCATCATGTTGCCTTGAATCTCACGTTGCCCTGGCACCCAGCACACACCAACATGTCGGTTGAGTGTGTAGAGTGTGCATCAAAATGGAGTAAAGTGAAACGAGGACAGGGTTTTTTTTATTTTTTAAGACTGTGCAGAGCCGTTACCACACTGAGGGAGTCTGTATAAATCACTGCTTTTTGTATTTGTGATTGTTTGATGTGTTTAGCTGCCACAAGTATCACGTAAGCTTCCGCTGTGAAGATACTTGTTCCTGGATGTGGAGGGCCAGCATCCGAAAAGGAAGGGCCAACAGCAGCGTAGGACACAGAGAAGTTAGACTTTGAGGCATCTGTAAAAAACTCAGGACGTGTGTATTTGTGTTGAAGTTCCAAGAAGTATGTTCGAATATGGGCAATAGGCGCATGTTTAGTAACTTCTAGGAAAGACACATCGCAATCTACCGTCTGCCACTGCCACGGTGGCGGGTATGCTACAGGAGCCATTAAACTGTGTTTGAGTGACACTCCAGTGTCATCAGCTAGACCCTTCAGGCGAACTGAGAAGGGCTGCCTCATTGAAGGCCTGTTTTGAAAAAGAATGGAGCTCGACAAGTCATTAATAGTAGAGTATGAGGGGTGCCTCTTGTCTGCTTTCACCTTAAGGAAATATACAAAGGACATGTAGGTTCTTTGCAGATGAAGCCACCACTAATTTAACTCAACATAAAAGCTTTCTACGGGGCTGGTGCGAAAAGCACCCGTAAAAAGGCGGACGCCCGAATGGTGCACGGGATCCAGCATCTTCAAAGCACTTTGAGTCGCAGACTGATAAACAATGGCCCCATAATCTAAGCGGGTACGAATAAGGCTTCTATACAGGTTCATGAGGCATTTCCTGTCACTACCCCACGTAGTACGAGACAACACTTTTATAACATTCATGGCTTTTAAACATTCTGTTTTTAAATACTTTATGTGGGGTACAAAGGTCTACTTGTTGTCCAAGATTAAGCCTAATAATTTATGCTCGGCTTTGACGGACAGACGTTGCCCGTTCAGTCGAATGTCAGGTTCCGAGTGCATGCCTCTCTTTCGAGAGAACAAGACACACGTGCTTTTTTGTGGGTTAAGTCGAAATCCGTTTTCATCTCCCCATTTGGAGACCTTATTTAAACCCAGCTGAACCTGCCGCTCACACATGGCCAAGTTGCATGACTTGAAGCCAAGCTGAACGTCGTCGACATATGTACAATAGAACATATTGCGGGGAATGGACAAGTGCAAAGAATTCATTTTAATAATAAAAAGTGTGCAACTAAGCACACCCCCTAGTGGCACACCTGTTTCCTGGACAAATGTTTGGGAGAGCACACTGCCCAGACGGACACGGAATATCCGGTTTGACAGATGATGATGGTATATGGTGTTTTTAGGCGCAAGGGCCATTTGATGGCCAAAGAGCGCCAGTTCATGGGACAAGGAATGTGGACAATGATTGTGATTAGCGGCTGTATAACGGCCATAAAATTCCTCGCTGTAAGGCGGGTAAAACCATACAAGTAATAAAATCATGACCATACCGTGAAAGGTGTGTGTGGTGTGAATAGGTGATGAAAGTTGGTGATAATAAAAGACGATGGTGGATATGTATGCCATTAGCACAAGTGCCTCACTCGTTCATACCCTTGCGTCCAAGGGCCGTGAGGCAAGTGCTTTCTTGTGTAGCCCCCGCAGCGAAAACCTCTCAGGAGAGGTCGTGCTACGGAATGCCGGGGTATATGATATGAAAACTATGAATTTCTCTTAAAAACGCGAATAATGACTTATGACTAAAAAGCGGTTCCCTACCGACGAACATTGCAGGGTGTAAAGGTATATGTTGTCGGTAGGGTAATGGAAAGTGTTGTTTTCTTAGAGTGTCCCATTGTTTGCACTGAATTAAAATGTGAAGCACTGTTAATCCTTCACCACATCTATCACACAATGGTGGATCCCCACCGGACAAAAGATATGTGTGTGTCGTGTATGTGTGTTCTATCCTGAGTCTTGTAAGTATTACCTCTGTATGACGCGATTTCGATACGGGCAGCCAATGACCAATGTGTGGCTTAACAATGTGTAGTTTGTTTTGTGTGTGTGTATCCCACTTGCTCTGCCAGTAGTCCCTGAGTTTTCGTTTGAAAGACGGCTTAAGATCAAGGGCCGGGATTGATGTCGGTGTAATGGCAGCGCTTTCGTGGGAGGATGCAGCAAGCTGATCCGCCATCACGTTGCCTTGAATCTCACGGTGCCCTGGCACCCAGCACACAACAACATGTCTGTTGAGTGTGTGGAGGGTGCATAAAATGGAGTAAAGTGAAACTAGGACAGGGTTTTTTTGTTTTTTAGGACTGTGCAGAGCCGTTACCACACTGAGGGAGTCTGTATAAATCACTGCTTTTTGTATTTGTGATTGTTTGATGTGTTTAGCTGCAACGAGTATCGCGTAAGCTTCCGCTGTGAAGATACTTGTGCCTGGATGTAGAGGGCCAGCATCCGAGAAGGATGGGCCGACAACAGCGTAGGACACAGAGGAGTTGGACTTGGAGGCATCTGTAAAGAACTCAGGACGTGTGTATTTGTGTTGAAGTTCCAGGAAGTATGTTTGGATATTGGCAATAGGCGCATGTTTTGTAACTTCAAGAAAGGACACATCACAGTCTATAGTCTGCCATTGCCACGGTGGCAGATATGCTACAGGAGCCATTAAACTATGTTCAAGTGAGACTCCAGTTTCCTCAGCTAGACTTTTCAGGCGAACTGAGAAGGACTGCCTCATCGAAGGCCTGTTTTGAAACAGAATGGAGCTCGACAAATCATTAATAGTAGAGTACGAGGGGTGCTTCTTATCTACTTTCACCTTCAGGAAATAAACAAAGGACATGTAAGTTCTCTGCAGATGAAGCGACCACTCATTTGACTCAACATAAAGGCTTTCTACGGGGCTGGTGCGAAAAGCACCCGTAGAAAGGCGGATGCCCAAATGGTGCACGGGGTCCAGCATCTTCAAAGCACTTTGTGTTGCAGACTGATAAACAATGGCCCCATAATCAAAGCGGGTGCGAATGAGGCTTCGATACAGATTCATGAGGCATTGCCTGTCACTACCCCACGTAGTACGTGACAACACTTTTAAAACATTCATGGCTTTTAAATATTTTGTTTTTAGATACTTGATGTGCGGTACGAAGGTCAACTTGTTGTCCAAGATTAATCCTAAGAATTTATGCTCCGCATTGACAGACAGACGCTGACCGTTCAATTCAATGTCAGGTTCTGAGTGCATGCCTCTCTTTCGGGAGAACAAGTCACACGTGCTTTTTAGTGGGTTAAGTCGAAATCCGTTTTCATCTGCCCATTTGGAAACATTATTTAAACCCAGCTGAACCTGCCGCTCACACATGGCCAAGTTGCATGACTTCAAGCCAAGCTGAACGTCGTCGACATATGTACAATAGAACATAATGCGGGGAATGCACAAGTGCAAAGAATTCATTTTAACAATAAAAAGTGTGCAACTAAGCACACCACCTTGTGGCACGCCTGTTTCCTGGACAAATGTTTGGGAGAGCACACTGCCCAGACGGACACGGAATGTCCGGTTTGACAGGTAACTTTCGATTATATGAAACATTCTTCCGCGCACACCAAGGTGGGACGGGTCTCTTAGAATTCCGAAACGCCATGATGTATCATAAGCTTTTTCGATATCGAGGAACACAGAGAGAAAATATTGTTTATGGACGAACGCGTCTCTGATCTGTGCCTCGATACAAACAAGGTGGTCTGTGGTGGATCTACTTTCTCGAAACCCGCACTGAAATGGGTCGAGCAAATTATTTGTTTCAAACAAATGTACAAGTCGGCGATTTATCATTTTTTCGAAGACTTTGCACAAGCAGCTTGTAAGTGCTATAGGCCTATAACTCGAGGGTAAAGAAGGGTCCTTGCCCTCTTTCAAAATGGGAATAACAATAGCCTCTTTCCAGGAGGTAGGAATAGTGCCAGAAGACCAAATAGCGCTGTACAAACAAAGTAAGGTTTTTCGAGTTTCGTTTGGTAGGTTTTTTATCATTTCATACATCACACGGTCAGAACCTGCGGCAGAAGTACTGCAGGAGTTTAGAGATGTTCGGAGCTCAGCTAGACTGAAAGCTTGGTTATATGCCTCGTATCTAGTGGATTTGTGTTCGAGTTTCTGCTTTTCTATTCTTGTTCTGTATTTTTGGAAAGTGTCAGTATAGTGGGACGAGCTGGATACCTGTTCGAAGTGTGCACCGAGGAAGTTTGCCTCATCTTCCAAGGTATCACCTTGAGTGTTTACGAGTGGAAGTGTGTGTACTTGTTTCCCTGCTATCCTACCGACCATGTTCCAGACTTTTGCCTCCTGTGTGTATGAATTGATCCCTGACAAAAACTTCTGCCAACTTTCTCTTCTGGCCTGCCAACGCGTTCTCCTTCCTTGAGACTTTATTTTCTTGAAGGTGTCAAGATTTTCGCTGTTGGCGAGGTGCGCAGCAATCTCCATGCCCTGTTCTGTTACTTTCGCGCATTACGACACTCCGTGTTCCACCATGGGACGTGTCGTTTGCCGGGCATTCCAGATGTTTGCGGTATGCACCTGGCTGCTGCGTCAGTTAGAAAAGCTGTAAAGTACTTCACAGCTTCATCTATGTTTAACCTACATATGTCTGTCCAACTCAAACGTGTAGTGTTGTGGAACTGTTCCCACTCTGCTTTGTTTATCAGCCATTTGGGAACATGTAGAGGACATTCATATGTTGTTTGTGAACTCAACACTACAGGAAAATGGTCACTTCCATATAGATTATTTATGATTTTCCATTTCAGTAGAGGTAGGAGCAAAGGTGATACGATGCTGAGGTCTATGGACGAGTAAGTTTTGTTGGCAACGTTATAGTATGTTGGCTCTTTCCTATTCAACAAACAGGCACCGGAAGAGAAGAGAAATTGTTCAATGAGACGACCTCGTGCATCACAGCGAGAATCGCCCCAGAGTTTACTATGAGCAATTAGGTCGCCAAGAAGCAAATAGGGTTCAGGCAGTTCGTCTATTAAAGACTGAAATTCACGTCTTTCAAGACGGTGGTGGGGAGGTACATACAAAGAGCAGATGGCGACGAGTTTGTTTAAAAGTACCGCTCGAACAGCCACCGCCTCAAGGGATGTCTGGAGTGGTAAATGTGTACACGCTACTCCTTGGTTAATAATAATGGCTACGCCACCGGATGACGCAACAGCATCATATCGGTCCTTTCGGTATATGACGTAAGCACCTAAAAAATTTGTATTGGAGGATTTTAGGTGTGTTTCCTGTACACACAGCACTTGAGGTGAGTGTTTGTATAAAAGCTCTTGGACGTCGTCGAGGTTCCTAAGCAGTCCTCTGACGTTCCAATGTATAATTTGTGTTTCCATATTGGAAGTAAAGTAGTGCTGTGTGTACGTTAAGGGAGTGACTTGTTTAAGCTGAAAGGTCGAGCTCAAATAACAGGGCTATTATCAGGCCCTGTTATGAGCTTTTTAGTTCTCTTGGCGCGCTCCAAAGAGCCGCGCCGTTCTTTTGGCACAAGGGGTGCCGCCGTATCCATTGCCTACTCGGGGGCACTAAATGCCCGCTCATGCGAGCTGGTTTTTCGAAGCTTGAGCCTCGCCTGGCGAGGTGAGGCCTCGAGACTTGAGGACCCTGGAGTCTCTGGTCTCTGTTCAATAGTAGGCGGGGTAGACTCAACTACTGCCGCCTTGGGGGCAGGCGCCACAGCCAATGGCTCGCTCTGCGCAGGCCGAAGGAGTGGCGAGGGCTGGTGCGACACTGCCCCCTGGCGCGCCACATCAGCATATGTGGGGCCATAAAATGGCGAGACTCTTTTTCTTGCTTCTTTAAATGTAATGTTTTCTTTTATCTTTAAAGTGATGATCTCTTTTTCTTTTTTCCAGAAAGAACAGGAACGTGAGTACGCAGTATGATTACCGCCACAGTTCACACAGTGTGCAGGTGCTTCGCAGTTGCCGGACGCATGGCCCACGACTCCACACAGAGCACAAGTTTTCCGGCCACGACAACTTTGCGAGCCGTGGCCATATCTCTGACATTGGAAGCAACGGCGGGGGTTGGGAATATATGGTCTCACGGATGTCTTTGTGTACCCAGTCTGAATAGTTTCCGGCAAATCGCTTGAAGCAAAGGTCAGTACCAAGTGTTTGGTTGGGATTTCCTTTTGATCTCTTCTGATCTTATTACGCTGTACGTTTGTCACGTTCTGGCTCTTCCATCCTTCCAGAAGTTCAGCTTCGGTCAGGTCAAGCAAATCTACGTCCGATACGACCCCGCGAGATGAGTTCATGGACCTGTGTAGCGTAATACTGATGGGTTTGTCTCCAAACGTTGTGAGGGTGTTCAGCTTATCGAATTGGTCTTTGTCACGTATCTCAAGAAGTGGATCTCCGCTGGCCATTTTGGTAACCTTGTACCCAGCACCGAGAGTTTCGGTTAAGCATCTAGCCACTATGAAGGGGGATACAGTTCTGGCTTGCTTGTTAGTTTTTTCACAGTGTATAAAGTGGAAACGAGGAAACATTTGTCTTGGCCGGATGAAAAAATTGATGTCTTCAGTGCGTACCCGCTTTGAGGAGGCACGATCACTAAGTAAGGGAAATGCTTTCTGCATGCTAATTGTATGTTGTTCAGCAGCGTTGGCGGCCACCCACCACGGAGCCCAACGAGGGGACGCTGCAAGTTTGCGGATGCTAAAAGCTTGCAGACGTCAGCCGTACAACCCTGCTATAACCCAATGCGCATAGGCCAAGGTAGGCTATTTGCACAGGGTTAACCCTTGCCGCCGAGAAAATTGGAAGTAAGCAGAAGAGAGAAGTAGACAGGAAAGCTAAAAAAGTAAAAAAGACGAAGATGTAGGGAGAGAGAGATAGGAAAAGGCGACTGCCGATTTCCCCTGGGTGGGTCAGCCCAAGGGTGCCGTCTACGTGAAGCCGGGGCCAAAGGGGTGTGTTGCCTCTGCCAGGGGGCCTCAACGGTCCAATCCCCCAGTGTCGGCTCAACCCCCAGGATCCCTTTTTCCCCGGACACGGCAAAGCCACGCACGGCTAGGCGTGGGAGGGAGTCAAAACTCCCCCGTAAGCTCGGGTCCGTGGTGTCGCTACACACCAAACGCCTACTTGCGCAGGCGCCCCTGCGGGGAATTTTTTTCATTGAAGCCATCGTCCTAAGACACGGTGCTCCCGCAATAGTCATCACCGACAGAGGTACTGCGTTCATGGCCGAGCTTTTGGACACCATTTTCCGACTAAGTGGTGTACAGCTCACAGGAAGACAACGGTGTATCATCCCCAGACCAACGGGCTCACCGAACGCCTCAACAAGACCCTGGCTGACATGATAAGCATGTACGTAGATGTAGAGCACAATAACAGGGACATCATTTTGCCCTACGTCACGTTGGCGTACAACACGGCTCGTCAGGAGACCACTCGGAAGACACCCTTTAGTCTCCTTCACGGACGCGACGCTATGACAACGTTAGACGCAGTGCTCCCTCATGAAAATGATGGCAATGAGACCGACGCCGAAGAGTTTACCCAGCTAGCAGAAGAATCCAGACAACTTTCCAGGTTGCGAATCACCAAACAGCAAGACGACGATGCCAAGTATTAAAACCTCCGGCACAAACCCGTCATATACAACGTGGACGACAATGTATGGGTCTGGACACCTATTCGTCGGCGTGGGCTCTCCGAAAAGCTGTTGCGAAGATACTTCGGACCCTACAAGGTTCCGCGACGCATCAGTGACGTCAACTACGAGGTTGTTCCGGACGGCGTGCAGTGTTCAAAGTGGCGCAGCCATTCACCAGTAATTGTCGACGTGCTTCGGATGAAACCTTACTTTCAGTGACTAACTGTGCAGGTTTGGTTTCGCCTTGTTTCTCAAACGTTTAACATCGGGACGATGTTTTTTTTTAAATGGGGAATAATGCCGCGCGTATTTATTTATTTATTTATTCAGTTACCCTCAAGGCCCGAGGGCATTACAGAGGGGAGTGGGTACATACATACATGTACAGCATACAAAGCAAAATACAACAACAGAAAAATTGCAATCATCCCTTGCTACAGGGTTGAACTGAGGCTACGTACAAATAAAATTAGTGACGGCAATTTTAATAAAGCAGCATCTTTTATACCAACAATATCACAAGGAAGATGATTCCAGCAAACAGATGTTTTTGGCACAAATGAATTATGAAAACACTTGGTGTGCGCTAAAGGAAGTCCTACTTTATGGCGATGATCAATGCGAGTGGAAACGTAAGTTGGTTGGGCCAATAATCTGCTTCTGAGTAACGGATTGGTGAAGTAAATTTTATGGAATATACACAGCCGAGACACTTTCCTGCGAAGAGACAGTAGGGGTAATGCTAGTGTAGTTTTCATTGATGTGACGCTCGAGGTGCGATGGTAATTTGAAAAGATGAAGCGCGCTGCCCGATTCTGCACTCGTTCTAATTCATAGATAAGCGAGTCATGACCAGGGTCCCAAACAGATGCTGCATATTCTAATCTGCTACGTACCAATACTTTGTAGAGTAAGAGTTTCAAGGAAACGGGTGCCTGATTAAAATTTCTTCGAAGGTAACCCAACGTGCTATTAGCTTTACCTGCAATATATTCAATGTGTGTCTTCCAAGACAATGTAGAAGTTATGTGGATACCTAGATACTTATAAGAATTTACTACTTCGAGAAGAACATTATTAATATGATACGACCTGATACTAGTGCTGTGTCGGTTAACATGCATGTACTTGCATTTGTTAACGTTTAACGCCATGTCCCAAGTCTCACACCATTCCTGAACCCGATCCATATCAGCCTGCAATTCTAGAACGTCTAAATGTCCCTTAATTGCCCGATAAATTACGCAGTCATCTGCGAAAAGACTCACTGAAGAAGTAATGTTTAGAGGCAAATCATTTATATAGACCAGAAAGAGCAATGGTCCCAACACGGAGCCCTGTGGGACCCCAGAGCCAACCGGGACCCTGGGCGAATCAAAGTTATTAACAGTTACAAATTGGGAACGGTTACTGAGAAAAACAATCACCCACGCGAGGACGTTATCATCTATATTGAGGCTCCGTAATTTTAAAATGAGTAAATCATGAGGTACTTTGTCAAACGCTTTTTAGAAATCTAAAAAGATACAGTCAATGGGTGTGCCGTTGTCGAGAATAGAATGCAAATCATGTATAAAACATATTAGTTGTGTTTCACAGGAAAAGTTTTTACGAAATCCATGCTGCGAATCAGTAAAGAAAGAATTGCCCTCTAAAAATTTTACAAGCTGCGAATAAATTACGTGTTCCATTATTTTGCATGGTATCGAAGTGATTGATACTGGTCTGTAATTTTCCGGACAAAGTTTATCACCTGACTTAAAGAATGGAATAATTCTTCCCACACTCCAATCATCCGGAAGACAGCCCGCTTCCAGAGATTGCTCAAATATTTTTGTTAAGATTATGGCGCTGTAGACTTTAGTGTTGATTAAAAACTTGGAAGTAATGTTGTCAATTCCGGCGGAAGACGAGACTAAGATTTTTCTATTATTTTTTGTACACCTGCTGTGTCGAAACGAATTGCTTCCATCGGGAGATAACCACTAGCTTGACAAACAGGGTTTGAACCTTTGTTGAGGAGACCTGACACTGCCGCCGCGAAGGTGTCACAGTGAATAACAGCGCAATCATCTTTATGGGTTACCCCGTCCGAAGTTCTAAGTGTTATTTCATGAGTATCTTTTTTATTCACCACCCTCCAAAATTGTCTCGGGTTGTTGGCTAACATATTGGGGAGTGTGTTATTAAAGTAGGTTTCCTTTGCTGCTTTTGTGGCCCTCCTATATTCCCCATTAGCAACGTAGTAAGAATCCCATCTGGCCTGCGAGCTAGAAACTTTAGCGGACCGAAACAGCTTTTTTTTCTTATTAGCCAACCTTTTCAAAGATTGGCTATACCAGGGAGCATGCTTATTGGTGGTGACTAGCCTCAGGGGAACAAACGTTTCAGTCAGGTATGCTACTTTTTCTTTGAACAAAATCCAGTTCGAATTAACGGAACGAGCCTTGAATTCATCAAGATAGCTGTCCAGAAGTAAACAAAGTTCTCTATTGATGGCATCAAAATCGGCAGCAGCGTAATCTCTATGTGCCAGTGGTGAGGACAACGAAGCAGCGCGAGTGTCTTGGGCCGTGGGAAAAAGACGAAGAAGTCGTTAAAGTCTGTTTCCTGCGATCAAACAATCGTATTTGTTTGAGGCGCTTAGTGTGCTCGTCAATATCTCGTCGTCACAATATGCAGTGACTTGCCCTGCCTAGAGATGGCGCTCCCATCGGCTTTCTCAAGTCAAGGTTCAGCGTTGAGTGAAGTGGCGTTCTATAATACGGGGGTGAAAATGGCTGGTGTGATGATTAAGGACGTTCGTCACTATGTTTGTCTATAGCGGACGAGAAAGGATTAACATGAACAATTTAAGCGAACAAAAGAAGCTTTATATTGTGCACTATAGAAGGAAGTGACAGGAGATTTCACGAAGGAGATTGCGGACATCTCTGCTATGGTGGCAAGTTTTGTGCCTCACAGTTTGGGTCCCCGTTGTCCCGACATGATGCGGTCGTCGACGTGCGCGAGGGCAAAGGTGGCAAGGCTGGAACGGCTGACGGCACACGGATGCGCTACCGTGTGCAGCGCCGTTGAGTCGGACGTCGCGGCCAACCCAGCAGTCAGGGTCGCAACTCCGGAGGACCAGGATCAGGCCACGGCTCACGAGGACCACACCCGGTAGGCCTCGCCCACGAACCTGCTCCCGGCCACTGCACCCAGGCAGGAGCCGTTCGGCAAGTCTCAGCCTTGGACCTTGAACAGACACACCGGAGCTCGACCTGGCCGACACGTACGGGTCTCACGTCCGGCTCAGGAACGCTGCCAGGAACTCATCCTCTCGAGCGGCGCACCGCTTCCTCTCCCTTCGTGGCCTCAACCCTCGAGCTCTCTTTTCCGCACGTTCCCTCTTCTTGGCCAGGGCACTGCCAGGTACCCTCGGGGTGCACACTGCAGCTCATGAGCTCGCGGCCCACGTCCGAGTCTGGCACGTCGCTCGGTACGGCTCGGCACTGCTCGGCGATCCTCGATTCAGCCATGATGATATATGGTGTTTTTTGGCGCAAGGCCATTTGATGGCCAAAGAGCGCCAATTCATGGGACAAGGAATGTGGACGATGATTGTATTTGCGGCTGTATAAGGGCCATAAAATTCCTCGCGGTAAGGCGGGTAAAAACATACAAGTAATAAAATCATGACCATGCCGTGAAAGGTGTGCGTGGTGCGAATAGATGAACAAAGTTGGTGATAATAAAAGACGGTGGTGGATATGTATGGCATTAGCACAAGTGCCTCACTCGTTCATACCCTTGCGTCCAAGGGCCGTCAGGCAAGTGCTTTCTTGTGTAGCCACCGCAGCGAAAACCTCTCAGGAGAGGTCGTGCTACGGAATGCCTGGGTATATGATATGAAAACTAAGAATTTCTTTTAAAAACGATAGCAATGATTTATAACTAAAAAGCGGCTCCCTACCGACGAACATTGAAGGGTGTAAAGGTATATGTTGTCGGTAGGGTAATGGAAAGTGTTGTTTTCTTATAGTGTCCAATTGTTTGCACTGAATTAAAATGTGAAGAACTGTTAGTGCTTCACCACATCTGTCACACAATGGTGGGTCACCACCGGACAAAAGATATGAGTGTGTCGTGTACGTGTGTCCTATCCTGAGTCTCGTTAGTATTACCTCTGTATGACGCGATTTTGATACTGGCAGCCAATGACCAAGGTGTGGCTTAATAATCTGTAGTTTGTCTTGTGTGTGTGTCCCACTTGCTCTGCCAGTAGTCCCTGAGGTTTCGTTTGAGAGTCGGCTTAAGATCAAGGGCCGAGATTAATATGGGTGTAGGGGAAGTGCTCTTGTGGACGGATGCAGCGAGCTGATCCGCCCTCACGTTGCCTTCGATCTCACGGTGCCCTGGCACCCAGCACATTACAACATGTTGTTTGAGTGTGTAGAGTGTGCACAAAATGGAGTAAAGTGAGACAAGGACCAGGTTTTTTTGTTTTTTTTAAGAATGTGCAGAGCCGTTACCACACTGAAGGAGTCTGTAAAATTACTGCTTTTTGTATTTGTAATTGTTTGATGTGTTTAGCTGCCACAAGTATCGCGTAAGCTTCCGCTGTGAAGATACATGTGCCTGGATGTAGAGGGCCAGCATCCGAAAAGGAAGGGCCAACAGCAGCGTAGAACACAGATGATGATGATGATATATGGTGTTTTTTGGCGCAAGGGCCATTTGTTGGCCAAAGAGTGCCATTTCATCTTACTAAAAATATGGACAATGATTGTATTTGCGGCTGTATAAGGGCCATAAAATTCCTCGCGGTAAGGCGGGTAAAAACATACAAGTAATAAAATGATGACCATGCCGTGAAAGATGTGTGTGGTGTGAATTATGACAAAAGTTGGTGAAAATAAGACGATGGTGGATATGTAGGCATTAGCACAAGTGCCTCACTCGTTCATACCCTTGCGTCCAAGGGCCGTGAGGCAAGTGCTTTCCTGTGTAGCCACCGCAGCAAAAACCTCTCTAGAGAGGTCGTGCTACGGTATGCCCGGGTATATGATATGAAAATTATGAATTTCCTTTAAAAACGCTAATAATGATTTGTGACTAAAAAGCGGTTCCCTACCGACGAACATTGCAGAGTGTAAAGGTATATGTTGTCGGTAGGATAGTGGGAAGTGGTGTCTTCTTAGAGTGTCTAAATGTTTACATTGAATTAAAACGTGAAGAACTGTTAATGTCTCACCACATTTATCACACAATGGTGGATCACCACCGGATAAAAGATGTGTGTGTGTCGTGTATGTGTGTCCTATCCTGAGTCTTGTTAGTGTTACCTCTGTTAGACGTGATTTTGATACTGGTGGCCAATGGCCAAGGTGTGGCTTGATAACGTGTAGTTTGTTTTGTGTGTGTGTATCCCACTTGCTCTGCCAGTAGTCCCTGAGGTTTCGTTTGAGAGACGGCTTAAGATCAAGGGCCGGGATTGATATAGATGTAATGGCGGTGCTCTCATGGACGGATGCAGCGAGCTGATCCGCCCTCACGTTGCCTTGGATCTCACGATGCCCTGGCACCCAGCACACTACAACATGTTGTTTGTGTGTGTAGAGTGTGCACAAAAAGGAGTAAAGTGAGACAAGGACTGGTTTTTTTTTTTGTTTTTTTAAGACTGTGCAGAGCCGTTACCACACTGAGGGAGTCTGTATAAATTACTGCTTTTTGTATTTGTAATTGTTTGATGTGTTTAGCTGCCACCAGTATCGCGTAAGCTTCTGCTGTGAAGATACTTGTGCGTGGATGTAGAGGGCCAGCATCCGAAAAGGATGGGCCGACAGCAGCGTAGGACACAGAGGAGTTAGTCTTGGAGGCATCTGTGAAGAACTCAGGACGTGTGTATTTGTGTTGAAGTTCCAGAAAGTATGTTCGGATATGGGCAATAGGTGTATGTTTTGTAACCTCTAGGAAAGAGACATCGCAGTCTATAGTCTGCCACTGCCACGGTGGCGGGTATGCTACAGGAGCCATTAAACTGTGTTCGAGTGACACTCCAGTGTCCTCAGCTAGACCCTTCAGGCGAACTGAGAAGGGCTGCCTCATTGAAGGCCTGTTTTGAAAAAGAATGGAGCTCGCCAAGTCATTAATAGTAGAGTATGAGGGGTGCCTCTTGTCTGCTTTCACCTTAAGGAAATATACAAAGGACATGTAGGTTCTTTGCAGATGAAGCGACCACTCATTTGACTCAACATAAAGGCTTTCTACGGGGCTTGTGCGAAAAGCACCCGTAGAAAGGCGGATGCCCAAATGGTGCACGGGGTCCAGCATTTTCAAGGCACTTTGAGTGGCAGACTGATAGACAACGGCCCCATAATCTAAGCGGGTACGAATAAGGCTTCTATAGAGGTTCATGATGCATTGCCTATCACTACCCCACGTAGTACGTGACAACACTTTTATAACATTCATGGCTTTTAAACATTTTGTTTTTAAATACTTTATGTGTGGTACGAAGGTCAACTTGTTGTCCAAGATTAAGCCTAGGAATTTATGCTCCGCATTCACAGACAGACGTTGGCCGTTCAGTTCAAGGTCGGGTTCTGAGTGCATGCCTCTCTTTCGGGAGAACAAGACACACGTGCTTTTTCCTGGGTTCAGCCGGAATCCGTTTTCCTCTGCCCATTTGGAGACCTTGTTTAAACCTAACTGAACCTGTCGCTCACACATTGCTAGGTTGCATGACTTAAAGCCAAGCTGGACGTCATCGACATATGTGGAATAGAACATGTTGCGGGGGATGGACAGATGCAAGGAATTCATTTTGATAATAAAAAGTGTACAACTAAGTAAACCACCTTGCGGTACTCCCGTTTCTTGCACAAATATTTGGGAGAGAGTACTGCCCACACGGACGCGGAATTTCCGATTGGACAAGTAACTCTCGATTATGGAAAGCATTCTACCGCGCACACCAAGGTGAGACAAGTCTCCTAATATCCCAAAACGCCATGTTGTGTCGTAAGCCTTCTCGATATCAAGAAACACTGAGAGGAAGTATCGTTTGTGGACAAAAGCGTCTCGGATCTGTGCCTCGATACGCACCAGATGGTCGGTGGTGGATCTACCCTCCCTAAACCCACACTGAAATTGGTCGAGCAGATTGTGTGTTTCAAGTAAATGTAAAAGTCGGCGGTTTATCATTTTTTCAAAAAGTTTACAAACGCAACTGGTTAGTGCAATGGGCCTATAACTTGAAACTGAGGAAGCGTCCTTGCCCTGTTTCAAAATAGGGATAACAATAGCCTCTTTCCAGGAAGCAGGGATGGTGCCTGAAAGCCAGATAGCATTGTATAGAGAGAGTAAAGTTTTTCGCGTTTCGAGCGGAAAGTTTTTCAACATTTCATGTGTGACACGGTCGTAGCCTGGAGCGGAATTATTGCACGAGTTTAGTGATGTTTGTAGCTCAGCTATGTTGAAAGGTTGGTTGTATTCCTCGTAATTTGTGCACTTAGATTCTAGTTTCTGCTTTTCTATCTTTGCTTTGTGTCTTTGGAAAGCTTCAGTGTAGTGTGACGAGCTAGACACCTGCTCGTAGTGTGCACCGAGGAAGTTCGCTTGATCTTCCAGGCTATCACTCTGTGTGTTTACGAGTGGGAGTGAGTGTACTTGTCTTCCTGCTACCCTACGAACCATGTTCCATACTTTAGCCTCTTGTGTATATGAATTTATCCCTGATAAAAACTTGTGCCAGCTTTTTTTTTTGGCCTGCCGACGCGTTCTCCTGCCTCGAGATTTTATTTTCCTAAAGTTCTCAAGCTTTTCCGCTGTCGGCGAGCACCGCAGCAACCTCCATGCCCTGTTCTGTTCCTTTCGCGCATTCTGGCACTCAGTGTTCCACCACGGAACGTGTCGTTTGCCGGGCAGTCCAGATGTTTGTGGAATGCACTTGGTTGCTGCGTCAGTAAGAAAAGCCGTGAAGTACTGCACAGCTGTCATCTATGCCTAACCCGCATATGTCAGTCCAATTTGATGATGATGTTTGAAGTTTTGTGGCGCAAGGGCCGTTTCACGGCCAAAGAGCGCCAGTTCATGTTACTAAGAATATGGACAATGATTGTAATAAGCGGCTGTATAAAGGCCATAAAATTCATCGCGGTAAGGCGGGTAAAAACATAAGGTAATAAAATCATGACCATGCCGTGAAAGGTGTGTGTGGTGAGGATAGATGACACGAGTTGGTAATTATAAAAAGCGATGGTGGATATGAATGGCATTAGCACAAGTGCCTCACTCGTTCATACCCTTGCGTCCAAGGGCCGTGAGGCAAGTGCTTCTTGTGTAACCGCCGCAGCAAAAACCTCTCTAGAGAGGTCGTGCTACGGAATGCCCGGGTGTATGATATGAACATTATTAATTTCTTTAAAAACGCTAACAGTGATTATGACTAAAAAGCGGTTCCCTACCGACGAACATTGCAGGATGTAAAGGTATATGCTGTCGGTAGGGTAATGGAAAATGTCGTTTTCTTAGAGTTTCTAAGTGTTTGGCACTGGATTAATATGTGAAGGACTGTCAATGCCTCTCCACATCTGTCACACAATGGTGGATCACACCGGACAAAAGATGCGTGTGTGTCGTGTATATGTGTCCTATCCTGAGTCTTGTTAGTGTTACCTCTGTTAGACGTGATTTTGATACTGGTGGCCAATGGCCAAGTGTGGCTTGATAACGTGTAGTTTGTTTTGTGTGTGTGTATCCCACTTGCTCTGCCAGTAGTCCCTGAGTTTTCGTTTGAGAGACGGCTTAAGATCAAGGGCCGGGATTGATGTCGGTGTAATGGCAGCGCTTTCGTGGGAGGATGCAGCAAGCTGATCCGCCATCACGTTGCCTTGAATCTCACGGTGCCCTGGCACCCAGCACACAACAACATGTCTGTTGAGTGTGTGGAGGGTGCATAAAATGGAGTAAAGTGAAACTAGGACGGGTTTTTTTTGTTTTTTAGGACTGTGCAGAGCCGTTACCACACTGAGGGAGTCTGTATAAATTACTGCTTTTTGTATTTGTGATTGTTTGATGTGTTTAGCTGCCACAAGTATCGCGTAAGCTTCCGCTGTGAAGATACTTGTGCCTGGATGTAGAGGGCCAGCATCCGAAAAGGAAGGGCCAACAGCAGCGTAGGACACAGAGGAGTTACACTTAGAGGCATCTGTAAAAAACTCAGGACGTGTGTATTTGTGTTCAAGTTCCAAGAAGTATGTACGAATATGGGCAATAGGCGCATGTTTAGTAACTTCTAAAAAAGACACATCGCAATCTATAATCTGCCACTGCCACGGTGGCGGGTATGCCACAGGAGCCATTAAACTGTGTTCGAGTGACACTCCAGTGTCGTCAGCTAGACCCTTCAGGCGAACTGAGAAGGGCTGCCTCATTGAAGGCCTGTTTTGAAAAAGAATGGAGCTCGACAAGTCATTAATAGTAGAGTATGAGGGGTGCCTCTTGTCTGCTTTCACCTTAAGAAAATATACAAAGGACATGTAGGTTCTCTGCAGACGAAGCGACCACTCATTTGACTCAACGTAAAGGCTTTCTACGGGGCTGGTGCGAAAAGCACCCGTAGAAAGGCGGATGCCCGAATGGTGCACGGGATCCAGCATCTTCAAAGCACTTTGAGTCGCTGACTGATAAATAATGGCCCCATAATC
>NW_023607330.1:0-35222 GCF_013339725.1 Rhipicephalus microplus
AGTTGGGCCATCTTCTGTTAACACAAAGAATGATCTTGCCGCCAGGTAACTCGAAATCCACCGAAAGACTCGACCACCAAGGCCAACCACCGCAAGAGCACCCAAAATGGCTTCATGTTGTACATTATCATAAGCGCCTTTCACATCTAGAAACAAAGCTGCAGATAGTCACTTACGGGATCTTTCGTGCTGAACGTACGAAACTAGATCAACGACATTGTCAATAGAAGAGCGGTGGCGTCGGAAACCAGCCCTTGATTCAATAAATCTTGTAGTATTCAAGATACCCTCCAGGCGGCCTAATATCATCCGTTACATTATCTTCCCTACGCGGTGGTATGTGAGTTCGAGTGGGGATTTGCCCTGCTTCAAGATGGGTAACAAGCGGCTTACTTTCCAGTCATCAGGAACATTGCCATCCTGCCACGAGATGTTGTAGAGGCTCAACAGTTCTCTTCTTGCACCTTCCCCAAGGTTGCACAAGGCTCGGTACGGAATACCATCTGGGCCCGAAGAAGTTGAACGCCTGCAGAGAGCTAGTCCCGCCTCGAGCTCCTCCATTGTAAAAAGGAGGTCCATGTGGTAGTCACGGCAACGGGGACGTCAACTCTCACGGGAGAATTTGGACGAGTGGCTTGCTTGGTGATCTGCGCACAGAAATCTTCTGCGACATCGATGTCTTGCCTCCTTTGAAATAGCGCGAGTGCTTTAAATGGAAAGCGCTGTTCCGTAGGGTGACGCAGACCTTGCACCATTTTCCAAATGTGTGAAAGTGGCTTGCGAGGGTCGAGTGACTGGCAAAACGTTTCCATCGTTGCGACGGTAATCTATCCATGCGACGCCGAATCTTCTTTTGCATCCTCCTGGCTGCCCTGAGATCGTGAATTGATTTTGTACGCGGATACCGACGCTCCGCCCACCGTCGCAGTGCTCGGAGTCACTCCAACTCTATATCAAAGTCGTTTCGTGTGGAAGATATCGTCACCGTGCGAGTGGAGTTTTGCATTGTGCTCTTAATTGTTTCCTCTAACCCAGATCGTAGGCCATTGCTGCAAGCATCTTCCATGTCAGATTTGAAGTTGGCCCATTGGACTGCTCGAATGGTCGTCCATGGACCATAACTAGACAAGCCTTTGATGTTAAGGTAGATTGGAATGTGATCACTTCCTCGTGTCTCAACATCTGGAAACCACTTGACGTATCTCGCGAGGGAGTTGGAGACAAAGCAAGGTCGAGACAGCTGCCGTATGTCACCCCTCGAAGAAAAGTGGACTGCCGTCGTTCAGGAGTAAGGCCATAGTTGTAGGCGACGTTTGCTAACCTGCGTCCTCTTGCATTTGTCCACGCACTTCTCCATGCGTGATTGTGCGCGTTGAAATCACCTATGAGGACCCATGGTGCAGGACACACTCCCAAAATATCCGCTAATCTCCTGGAATCAAGATTATTCGACGGCGATTTATAAACGCCTATGAGAGTAAACATGAGTTTGTTCTTTTTCACAGTGATGCAGACATACTGACTGTCATCGTGAGGTGCAATTGGTTGCACAACATACGTCAGTTCACGACGAACAAAGACGATGATTTTGCTGCACACATCGTTCGTTGAACACATGACAGCTTCGTACCCCGACAGTCTTATTGGTTTCGACAAATTGGGTTCACAAATGACGATTATTGGAAACACGTTGGTAAACACAAACTGACAAAAATCTGAAAGGCGTGATTTTAGTCCTCTGGCGTTCCATTGGATGACGAATGCAGCCCTGACTTCTTTACGAAATGTTGAGGTGTGAGTAGCCATCTTCCTAGTTGAGAGATTCAAGCACTGGGCTTGGGGTGCCCAATAGGCCAAGTGCGCTTCGAGCAGATAGTGTCTTCATGTCGACTAATATCGCTCGGATGGCTTCTATGAGGGAACGCAGCACCGAGATCACTTGACGATCAGTTTTAGGCAAACCTACCATGGTTGAAGAAGGCTCTTTTGTGGCCACAACCTGCAGAGGTTTCTGGCCGAAGAGCGTCGGGAGCGTGGGCCATTCCTCTAGAGAATGAGGCTTCTCTGTTTCTTTCGTAGAAGTGGTGGGCCCTTTCGTGGCGCTACTGGATGGAACCGCTAAAGAGTGGGAAGGAGCGTCTCGGGAATGTGCCTTCTTTGAAGACTTTCGATGATGCGGACGTCGACGCCGACGCCGGACTACTTCGGCTGCCTCCCTGTGTGTCGAGTTGTCTCGGGTCATTTGTCTGAGAACCGCGCGCTCCTTTTGGATTCGAGGACAGTCTTTCGACGAGGCAGCATGAGGACCGCAGCAGTTGGCGCACTTCAGAGTAGTCGTCCGACAGGTGTCTTCAGCATGAGGTTCAGCGCAGCGGGGACACAGTCGTAAGATGGGGCATACGCCCTTGACGTGTCCCAGCCTGAAGCACTGATGACATTGAAGTGGCTTTTGGATGAATGGTCAAACCGGATGTTGAAAATGTCCAACTTTAACGTGGGACGGTATGCAATCTCTCTTGAAAAACACTTTTACGCAGCGCGTATTTCCAAGGCGCCGCACTTGCGTAATGACAGTTCCCTCGTTTGCAGGCTTGATGAGGTAGACAGGTCAGCATTAGGAATGGCAATGTCGATGTCATAAGTTACACCGACAATAGATTTATCATCCATCGGGATAAAGGGGCGCATTTTAATGCCACCTAGCTCAGTCATTTGCTGCAGCTGTCCTAGCGCACTCACAACGTGCACGTCTATGGCGAGAATGTTCTTCCTTGGTTTACACTTGCGTCCTTAATTTGATCAGGCACCGCACATTCCAGAGCAACTGATAGGCTTGCCTGTTCAGCAGTCGTAGGTTGCTTGAAGGATCTTGCGGCGTGAAGATGATGGCGTGCGGTCAGCGCGCAGGCCTTGACTGTACAGTCGCTGTACTTGCAGGAGCCGATGCTGCTGTATTCGCCGTCCTTCTCTTCGCCCTCTTACCCCGGACAGGTATAAAGCTGCCATCGGATCGGTGTATCGGTGTATTGTGTCCCATTTAAAATATTTGTCTGGCGCATACTTTGATAGGCATTATCACAAAACTTAAGAAGAAGCGCATCTACATTGTGAAGTTCGCTAGAACATTCAATTCCTTAAAAGATAAGTACAAGTGTCCAGTACGGAAGTGTGCATGGAAGTGTGGGCAGTGGTATCATAGGGCGTAGAAGGCTAAACGAGCCGTTCGCTGATGCCTACTGAAATAGGAATGTGCCAGCACTCGTGACCACGCGCTTATATTCTAATTTCACAGATGCGGATCGAGCCACGCAGCCTTCCACCTGAATCCTTGCATACTCCTTCGTCCAGCAAAAGACAGGCAGGACTTCCTTTCCGGCTGAAGAGCAATCGACAGTCGGTATCGCAAGCGGAGTGATGTTATCGTATGCACCCTTCTTGCAATCGACATGAGCAGCTTGTTTGCTTCAGCAGTGTTTCTCGCTATAACACTCGCGAGATTTTATTTGCGGTAGCAGCAGGCAGTGAGCGTACCAAAGTAATTTATTTCGAATTGATACGAAACATGACAGGGATGATGAAAACCTGTAGATAGTGTTATTATTTTTATTTTCGGCATTAAAATTATACAAAAACAGTAGAAGCGGACTGGCTCTTGTTATGGAGAGCTGCGTTTTCGCTTTAAAGAATTCATCCGTGAGAGAATGAGAAAATTCGGAGCGTATTGCTTTGATGTTGTTCTGGATTACACTGCAACTACACTCTCTTTGCTATTATTCTTACGTGCTCTTCGACATTTATGTCTTCGTAAAGCATGTGTGTAATGTGAGTGCAAAGCGTTGAGCCTATCAAACTTTCAAACTTCTAGGCTACACTATTCTTATTTCCACTTGCGCAATCGAAAAGACTGAATGCAGCGAAATCACAAGTTCAACGCGCATGATAATCCTTTGAGATGGAAGGAAGAATGGAGGTGGCGGGTGGCAAATGCATGGCAAAGCAGTGTAGGAAACAATTTAGAACTGATGTTTCTTGTAAATGGGCAATGTCAGACTATGTGCCCTAATCATGTCACGTGAATCACTATTCAGGTGTCCCGAATAGCACCAAAAGACCAGAAATGTCAAGAGAGAACAACACGCTCGAGTGTGTTTCACAAGCTTTTTAGGGCCCTTATATAGGGTGTCCCACATAACTTGAGCCAAGAATTTGAAAGTGAAAGACACTTAGAAGGTGAATTGAACCAAACGCATATATACTCGCACGAGCCTGTAGTTACTAAGGCGATTTTTTATTTTCCCCTATACTAATTATTAATATAGGTTAATTACCTATTTTAAAATTATGGGCTGAGATGTAGAGCACAATCAGAAATACAACCGACTAAATTGTTTCCTGTACGACACGCCTCGCGCTGTTGTTTTTTCCACTTTGTAAAAACACCTGAACGTCCATCCCTTTTCAGGTTTTCCGAGTAGCACCAAAATACCGAGAAATGTCAAGAGAGAAGAACATGCTCGACTGTGTATCTTCAGAAGCTGTTTTAGGGCCCTACATAGACAGCGCATCCTAACACGAAAACAAAAGAGCAGTCACGACAACGCAACTGCCACTCTAAGAAATCTTAAAGCTGTAGGAAAGTAGGTGAAGTGATGCATTTTATGCCAAGAATCTGTGCTCACTTAGAAATAAGACAAATGACGGGGCGCCGCAAAATATTGTGTGGCGGCGGTGGCAGCGTGGTCTCTCTTGGAACTTCGGCGGCGGCGCGAAAGGCGTGGGCAAAAACAGGTGGTGGTGGCGACACGGCGCGGCGCCGTTTATATCTATGTGGAACTTAGCCCTGATCCACAAAGCAGCTCAGTGAAAAAACTGCTAATAACAAAAGATATGGGCCAACTGTGGTAGTCAACTGTAGAACATACAAGTCCCAGTGGTCAGCTGATAATTAACGGCCTTCTCTGAAACCAGCCCTCGTGAAATAGTCTGCTGAAACAGTTCTGCTTTTCTTAAATAGAGAACAAAAGCAGACGGAAGTCTTCTTTTTTTTTCTTTTTTTTCTTTTTTTTTCTTTCGGAAAGCTGTTTTCGGGTCGAATCAACATGGCGTGTTTCACAATCATTCCAGCGTTTGTCACCCTCTAGAACGGTCAAACGAACTGATTATCATGCGATCACAGAAACAAGTCAGTTTTCTTAGACTCGGAATTTTCCTTAAATGTGAAATTCCGCATACTGGCTTTACGCGTTGTCCACCAGATCGCTTTTAGTGCAACAACGTGGAATATTTAAAATGACACCCCACAACAGGTGTACTGCTTTCTTTTTTTGTGCTTTTCATCGTCGGTAGACTGGATTTCTATATGCTTCAGTTCAGTCTGCATTTGTAAAGCATGGGCATGAGCACCAAGGGTGAGCACACTTGCTTTCGTATCAAAGGGTTCTGGGTTGAAACCCTAGGCTCGTAAAGAAAACTAGTTTAGCTTTATTTATTATATATCTAGTTTCTATGATCGCGTGATGGTGTTTTCATTAGACCGTTCTACAGGCTACAGGCTAATAATACTAATAATCACAATTATTATTATTGGAGGTGCTTGAAGACTACTTTGCCTCCATTCTGGTCGACCCGGTATTGTACATTGCATTATCTCCGGGATAAGCTGGCATGCTCTTGCACTTTTATGCAGTGTTGTGAATGGTACACGACATGCCAACCCACTAGACGGTAACAGCATTGCCAGGAAATTCTAACATGAGGTAAGTATTCATGTCTTACGGCTAGGACTTGATCATGATGCGCATTCTGGTATGCCTTACGGGTAAACAGCGCTGAACCTACGCATATCGGGACGTCTAGGACTAAGTAGCTTGAAAGTGTGGTGACAATTCATCGATGGACATCGTCTGTTGCTGAAACGCTACCGATATCTCGTTTCAGGCTAGTATACGGACAGACTAGTATACGGACAGGAGAACCGCAAAACGCAATAAATAAGCGAACGATGGAAACAGGCTTCAGCAGTACAGCTCCGCCACGGTGGTCTAGTGGCTTAGGTATATATACTCGGCTGCTGGCCCGCACGTCGCGGGATCAGATTTCACCTGCGATGCTTGGCTACATTTTAGATGGAGGCGAAAATGCTGTAGGCCTGTGTGCTCAGATTTCGGTGCACGTTGAAGAAACCCTGGTGGTCGAAATTACCAGAGCCCTTCCCTACAGCGTCTCTCTTATACATATCAAGGTTTTGAGATCTTAATCCTTACATTTCAATCAATCGGTTTCAGTAAGAAGAGCCCCAATTTTATATAAAATGATCCAGCATGTACTTTGTTTGCCCATTAGTGCGCCAAACGTAGCAACACATATTCTGCTCACAACACCCATGGCTATGAACAGAGCTCATATCGACGCTTCTGTCTTAAAATACAAAAGTTGATAATTACACGCGTCTGTGAAAAAAATGCCATGCTACGACGATAGTTATAGCACGAGAACAAAACGACGACACAGAGACAAGAAGGACACGAAGGACGCGAGCGCGTCTCCTTCTTGTGTCTGTGTCGCCGTTTTGTTCTCACGCTATAACGATGGTCATGTCGTACCAACTAGCCCAAGCTACCACACTTCTAAGTGCCAAGCTATGGTCGGGGGCTTTCTACAGGACGGTGTCAGCGTATGTAGGCGTCATATGCACTCAAAATTGCCACGACACCTTATTGCCAGTGCGGGATTTTCCCCACGCGTTATGTGCATCCCTGGTACTCAGCATTGCGAAGAAGCAGTAAAAAAGAAGCTGTGTGAGTAGTTTCGCAGCAAGTATTCTTGTCCCTCAGGTGAGTTGTTCCACTCAGTGGGCAACAAACGGGCCACCAGGAAAGTGCACCGATTGAGACGTTACGAGTGGAATGGCCCTGCAACTCTTTCCCAGTAACCATTTAATGGTTTTATTATAGGAGTTTATTGCTTCACAAATCAACGGTTACAAAAATCTTTGGGATTTTTTAATTATGGGCGTAGTTACGAAGGTTTATTGTACGCTACAACTGTTTTCTATTTTATGCCATCCCGATAAGCCCACTGAAAGGTAAGAAAGCCTAGATGGTACTAGAAAAGAAGAGACGTTGTGTGCGCGTCATCACATTGAGCGCCTTAATATTTTTTCTTCAAACGCGTGGCTTACTTTATGAGTAATCGCAAGCAGGCATGGGTGTCTGGTGGGCTCCCACAGTGGTCATGGTAACTATGCAGGTACCGGGGGTCAGATCCGTCAATGACCTGAAATTTCGGTATATAGCGCGATAAAATATGAGTATAAGAGATCCCTCCTAAAAGAGGGTCAAGGGCGATTTCTCGCTCACTTTGAAAATAGTTGGAATTTATAATCCATGAGCTGCGCTATAATGTTCAACTCGCGTGTTTTCAGAAGCCTCGGCTACTGATGAGCAGCCTTTCTGACTATGCTGAAAAATTGTTGCAGGGTCCCTGTGAGCACTCATCGCTAGGAATTTTCTGTCGATGTTGTCCACCTGTGGCGTATAGAGTGTCTCGATGCTTAGTAGTCTGAGCCTGAGGACTTGCTCTTTGTATTACAGACCACACCAACGAATAAAATTTGGTATTGGCGGGATTCTACAAGCAATACACAAAAGCAGCGTGATTAGTGCAGTCTTGCACAGTACGCAGTGATTCAAGCTCTACAATAAGCCCGCATGGCGGCCATCGTTTTCTCGCAACACCGAACACTATGAAAGCGAGAGCCTGGGTCACGCGTTGTAACTTTGATCTACTCGCGATCCCCCTGCGCGTATGCCGGTGGCACAAAAACACGGTGACCGCCATGCGGGCCGACTTTCCCATTTCAGTAGCTGAACACACTACACATAGCCATTTAGTGCGTGGGCTAACCACGAAATTAATCAGCACGTGCTCAAAGAAGGTAAGAAAAGCAAATAAAAATACAGGAAAAAAGCTCAATATGTGAGAATTCAAAAAAATGTTTTAGATTTTGTGAGTTGGTAATCCATCTTCAACAATAATTGCAGAATGGACAAGGAAAACATAGATAACAAAGGCAAGCACTGTCTTCCAACGGAGGGTTTATTGAAAAATTACATATGTATATATGTACGCATACCAAATCAATTGAGCCCGCACTAAAAATCGTGAAGCCTCGTAAGCAGGTTAAGCAAGAAACACTTATCGAACATGACAAAATACATGATAAAGAAGTGCACTAAAAACAACGAAAGCGCATCCCTGGTGTGGAGCGTGGTTGACGCTGTCAAGAAAAGCCAGCATTTTTGCGGTCAAGACACCCGAGGGCTTGCTGACAGCTGCCCTTGGCAATATTCGAAGCCTCACTGATAGCTATGGTTTGATCATTTGTGTGTTTGGCCAGGACCCTGGCATGGTCGAACACAGGAAGACGCTTCACTGAGAACAGTACAAGACAAAGAACTCCTGCTTCTTTTTTGTCATATCACTTTGTGCTCGAGTAACCTGTGGCTGTAAAACGTACTTTTAATCCGTATTCTGTTTTCCCTGTTGCGTCACATTTGAGGCGCCGCCTACGCCGGAAGCTTCTACGTTTTTTTGAATTTGGCCAATCAAAAGCGCTCGTTGACGCCCAAAATGTGTAAACAAGATGCCCATAGTGTGTAAACAAGACAAGTCTGGCAGTTGGCCTAGTTTACATAGAAATCCAGAGAAATTCCTAGTATATTCGGGGTATTTTGAGGAAAAACAATTTTAGGACTTTAGCAACTTTTGGCAAAAAGTTGCAAAGGGGCCGTATATTCAATTTATTTTTTACGCGAGTATGAATATCTCTAGTATTTTCTGGGTATTTTAAAAAGAAAAAAATCACAGCATATTGACGGAGTGAATGATGATTGGTGGGGCGCAGCGTTCGTCAGCCTGTCTGTCCATTCGTTCTTGCGTCCGCCTATCTGTGTGATCTTTAGTGCATCCGTCCGTTTGTTCATTCGTCTGTCTGTCCAGTCCATCTCTTTTTGCGGCCATCCCTCTGTCTGTCCATTCGTCCGTGCGCCCCTCTGCCTGTCCGTCTGTGCGTGTGTCAGTCCGTTCGTTCGTCCATATGTCTAGAGAAAACTCCAAGCACAGCCATCTCACATCGTTCATCATGTATCATCATATACAAGTGCCCCCATCCAGCAGACATTGTAAGGACCGCTATTTCGGGTATGTGCCACTGGTGGTTACGTACTACGAGGGATGCACAAGCCACGCCATAAGGAGCTTCGCCCCTAAAACTTAGGCAGCGTCTCCTGCGCCGCGCGGCGCCGTGGCCGTATAACGTACTTCTATTCCGTATTCCGCATTGCGTTTTCTCTCTCACGTCACGCTTGAGGCACCACCTACGCCGAAAGCTCCAACGTTTTTCGAATTTGGCCAATGAAGAGCACGCGTTACCGCCCATAGTGTGTAAACAAGACAAGTGCGGGAATTGGCCTCGTTTACGTGGACATCTGGAGAAATCCCTAGCACTTTTGGGTAATTTGAGGGGAAAAATTTAAGGACATTACCGACTTTATGGAAAAAAGTTGCAAAGGGCCGTATATTCAATGTTTTTTTTACACGAGTGGAAAAATTCCTACTATTTATGGGTTTCTGAAAAGGAAAATTTAAGGACCTTAGCGACTTTCTGGCTGAAAGCCGTAAAGGGATCGTATATTCTATTTATTTTATTTGCGAGCAGGTAACAAAAAACTACCCTAAGTGTATTAAGAGATAATTAATTTATAGGCTTGTAGTGCTGACAAGAATGATTTATATTGCTAAAAGTAACTGATAAACTTCTGTGTTTTGAGAGTTGAAGACACATGTTAGTTGTTCTTGCATCCAATCCAAGTCTCATAGTGGTCGCTATGGGCAAAAAAAAAAAAAAAAAACTGCTGATCGTCTCTGCGAGCCGCGTTTTGCGTTCAGTGACAGATAAATCTGCGAGAAGAATGTAATCGCCACTACTGGGGAGTATTTTCGTCGCTGAAGGATATGGCAAGCTGCGAAGAACAATGATAAATCGTGACATTTTTGTCGTAAGGTGAGTAAACAAAGCCAAACATACTGCGATCGCGATATACTTCGCTTTTGTTCTTACAGGTAACAAAAAACAAAATATAAACCGAAAAAGCCTGCCCTTTTGTCATCTATCAACAGATACGCAACAATTTTTTCATTTAAGGAATGATTGTGCGTGGGCGAGTGTCATTACAGCGCACGATGCATAACACGGAAGTGCGCATTCATGTATTACCCACTACATCTTACGTACATTTTTTGCTTAATTGAACTCTCACAGAAGAAAGTTGTTGCGTAAACATTTATGTTTATCTGCAGGCCACGGTGTTTCATTTGCGATGATATAACAATTAGATTTGATGAGCATAATTGTTTTAGTCGGCTAATTAATTCTATGATATATGTTGTTCAATGTTTTATACCGCGTTGCGGTGAGAACTGGGAAGAAAAAAGGGGAAAACATTTACGAAGCCACTCGGTAGGGTTTACAAAGCTGCTCGGCAAGACCGTTTTTTGTGCTTATCAAGCAGAAGGGCTACGACTTCGTCGGGAAGTTACGAGTGTTGTTGACAGTGCAGCACTGCGTACAGTTGCCATAAAGTTCGATGCATTGTGTTTTTGAAGTGGAGATTACTTAGCTAATTGGTCTATTCTAGGTACACTTGGTTATCCAGGAGGTCGATCCAAGAGGCAAGTATGATGTGCCTACTTATCGTACCTCAGAAATCACTTTATTTATTTGGCTTGCATTATTGGCATGAAAAGATACTTTTTAGGCAGACAGCAATTTAATGCACCATAAAGACAGATAACGAAGAATGATCACTGTTACTACACAGAGCAGAACACTTTCAAAGCCCCAGCTTCTTACATATATTCAAAGTGTAAGGAAAAGGAGAAATATTTTGGCAGAAAAATGGGGGTGATCAGTGAACCAAAAAATCAGATATGGAGTGGTCATCGCAATGCATGTCAGATGCATTGCAATGCACCATGCAGTTGCAATGCAGTGCAGATGTCGCTGTGGTCATCCAATCATGGTCACAGGGGGTCGACGGCGAGGATTGGCATGTCCGACGCAAATCTGAGGAAACCAAGATCAATATGAGCCACGTTTCACTGCGACAAAAAAAATGTGCACGTGAAAACAGGAACAGCGCGCTACTCACGAACATGACGTTGAGGGCAAAACAACCTTCGCGGCACCAGAAGGGCACCTTCTGCTCACTCCTCGATGCGACGAAGCTGCCGTCGACGCATCCGATCACGCCGGTAGGGTCCAAACCGAAGGAATTTCTCTCCACGGTTACCTTCTCCTCCGCCGTTCTCGGGAAATGGACCCACTTGTTACGGGTCCCGGCGTTGACGATCACTGCATGAGCGACACGTCGCACACAGATGCCGACCGCGGGCTGCATCACCGCTACGGTCTCCTCGCCTCCCACGGACGATTGCAAGGATCCGGTGGCGAAGGAACGTGGGGCGCACACCTTTGCCGCTCCACCGAGAGCACAGCCCGCGAGTCCATCGGCGACTTCGTCGCGCAATCACAACACCGTTGCCTTACTTGGGCAGCAGCAGCGGCACAGGAAAGGCGCGTCCTAAAACTACATTTCTACGTTTACAGTGTTTCCTGCCTGGCGAGGTTTTGGGCAGCTGTCTCGACACGTGCGAAGGAGTAGCCGGTGACCGGCTGCGCAGGACGTTGCGTGGAACTCTCAGTCCGCGTCAACTGTATTAGGAATCTCGGATCGCGAACGTACACGTGTCTGTAAGGCTGTCATCAGCAAGCCGAGCGCAGAGGACACCACACGTGACGAAGACGCCCCCCTGCCTTCTAGCAGCTTTAAAAGGAAGTTCCACTGACGCCGTCTTCACTTGGGCAGCAGCAGCGGCACAGGAAAGGCGCGTCCTAAAACTACATTTCTACGTTTACAGTGTTTCCTGCCTGGCGAGGTTTTGGGCAGCTGTCTCGACACGTGCGAAGGAGTAGCCGGTGACCGGCTGCGCAGGACGTTGCGTGGAACTCTCAGTCCGCGTCAACTGTATTAGGAATCTCGGATCGCGAACGTACACGTGTCTGTAAGGCTGTCATCAGCAAGCCGAGCGCAGAGGACACCACACGTGACGAAGACGCCCCCCTGCCTTCTAGCAGCTTTAAAAGGAAGTTCCACTGACGCCGTCTTCACTTGGGCAGCAGCAGCGGCACAGGAAAGGCGCGTCCTAAAACTACATTTCTACGTTTACAGGTTTGTGAATCGCATCACGTTCTTATTATTTCTTAAGACACTACACACTTAACTGTGCCCTATACTGTTGCCCAAGAATTTGTCACCATGAGCACTGTTGCTAATGTACCTTGCTTTGATTGTGGCTTGTGTGTTGGTTCTGATGATGATTGCATGGTGTGCAGCGAATGCCTCAGTTCTTATCACATAGGAACTTGCTCAGGCATAAGTGAAAGAACATTTAGAGCGAAATCCGATGCAACAAAAAAACAGTGGCGTTGTCCCACATGCAGAGGAGCACGGGCAAAGAAGGTTGTCGATCATCCCAGTGTTTTAGCCATTGCAGAGTTAACAGAGACAGTGAAAAACCTGAAGGATACTATTGCCCATATCGAGGCCAGTGTCCAAATGCTGTCTGACAAATATGATGGAGTACTTACAGCCATTAAGGAACAGGATAACAAGTTGTCAGATATGAAACGGAAAGTTGATTCCGCAGAATCAAGCTCGAACACTAAACAAATTCTAGACATAAAAGGTGAACTGAACGAACTAGAGCGGCATAACAGAAGGCTGAATCTCGAGTTTCATGGAATTCGTAAGACTGAGCACGAGAACTTATTGGATAAGGTCAACGCAATTGCTGCATCAATTGCGATGCCCGCTCTGACAGGAACTGATGTTACCGCGATACACCGCCTTCCCTCTAAGGCGGAAAGGACCCCGGGCATCATTGTACGTTTCTCACAACAGTCAGTTCGAGACAGCTGGCTACATAGTCGTAAGAAAGCTCAGGGATACCAAATCCGAAGTGATGATTCAAGAAAACTTAACCAAACAAACGCGAACTCTACTTCGGGAGGCAAAACAATGGGCGCGAGAGAATGACGTCCGTTTTGTGTGGTGTGCGAACGGTAAAGTTCTAATGAGACGCAGAGATGGTTTTCCTGCCGTTCTGGTGAAGAGAAAGGAAGATTTCTCTAAATTGGCTTGAAAAATCAGAATCGTTCATAACTTTACTTTTTAGGAATCATGTTCATTTTACCATCAGATCTACATAAATACATTGGAGACAACTATATGCCTGGCATAAAAATTTTTCAGCTAAACTGTCAGTCCGCGAGAAACAAATATGCATCGCTAAATTCCTTGTTTTCAGAGCTTCATTTCCGCTTTGACATCATCATGCTGACTGAAACTTGGTACACAAATGATGATAACCCATTTTCTATGCCTGGTTATAATGTTTTCTGTGTTAATCGCACGCACAGTAGAGGGGGTGGTGTCTGCTTACTTGTAAAAGAAACCTTTGATTGTCAACTCTTAACAGAATTTTGTTATTCAGAGCCTGATTGTGAAATGCTGACAGCTGTCCTAAGCAATTACGTCATCTCAGTTATGTACCGTCCTCCATCTGGAAGTATTACAACTTTCACGGCTCGTTTGGAGAGCCTATTTCACCACGCTATGCTCAATAACCATGTAACTGTTTGCGGCGGCGATATTAATATTGACATGCTGTCTAATGGAAACTTCACAGCATGAGATGACGTGTTTGTTTGATAGCTTTGGATTGGCTAACATGATTAATATGCCAACAAGAGTTACTGCCTGTTCATCTACATTAATTGATGTCTTTCTCACGAGCATTAGTTCTGAGGATACTAAAGCTGGGACCATTTCATGCGACATTAGCGATCACCTTCCCATATTTTTAGCTATTAGGCAACGAATAAAAAAGAAACGACTTTCCATACCAGTGCGTTCTATAACATCCAAAAATCTTGAAAATTTTCGTCAGGAACTAATTAATACATCCTGGAACGATGTTCTCGCAAATGACAACCCGAACATTGCTGTCAATACATTCATAGAAAAATTCAAGGAGGTATATGACCATAACTTCCCTCGAATTACCCACCGCCCATCTAAAAAAATTAGGAAGCCATGGATCACACGGGACCTGTTGCATCAAATCAATGAAAAGAATGTAATGTATAATGCATTTCTCGTCTCTCGTGACCCACAGCTACTTAGTACCTTCAAAAAATTTCGTAATCGTCTAAATAAGGACATCCAAAAGGCTAGACAAAACTACTTTCATAACATTTTTATGCAATCAGCTGGAAATTCTGCTTCCACTTGGAAAAACATCAATAAAGTGTTAGGAACACCCACCTCAAATAGCGTAATTACGGAAATTACAATTAATGGTTGTGTTATTAATGGTAGTAACTTATCCAATACATTTAACGATTATCTAGTAAACTTAGCTTTTCCAGAAACATCTCTTGATGCGACATCATACGTTTCCAATAAATGCTCAAGTACTATGTTTGTAAGACCTACATGTGAAAGCGAGGTATATAAAACAATCATGCGGCTTAGAAATAGTAACTGCTGTGATTGTTTTGATTTTCAAATCAAACCAATTAAACACACCGCCGAAATAATTGCCCAACCATTTTCTGAAATCATTAACCTTTGTTTGGGAAAAGGAATTTTTCCTGCAATACTTCAAACTGCTAAAGTGTGCATCTTGTACAAAAAGGGAGATAAGAATAATTTAGCAAACTATAGACCCATCTCAATTTTGCCAGTATTCTCTAAAATAATAGAAAAAATTCTTCACTCCCAGCTGGCAGAATTCATTAACAAACATAATATGTTATGTGACGCACAATACGGTTTCAGGAAACATAGATCGACTGAGCTTGCCCTCCTTGATCAGAAAGAGTTCATTCTAAATAGCATAGAATGTAAACAACTAGTACTCGGTGTCTTTATCGATTTCAGTAAGGCCTTCGACTCTCTGAATAGACTATTACTTTTACGTAAGCTGGATTTATACGGTGTACGAGGTGTTGCTTTAGACTTGCTCGACTCATATCTAAGCGAAAGGAAACAATACGTGTGCATAAACAATTTTTCTTCGGTGACTAAACCAAATTCTCTTGGAGTGCCTCAGGGCAGTATTTTAGGTCCATTCCTGTTTAATTTGTATATAAATGATATTGTAAACATAGACCCTTCAGCAAAATTCGTTATTTATGCGGACGATACAAGCGTATTTTTTGCACATAACGATACTGACCAGTTGATTCAAAAAGGAAATAATATATTAGAGAAGATATATAAGTGGGCATGTTCCAATGGACTATTAATAAATGCGGAAAAAACCAAAGCGGTTATATTTCGAGCAAAAGGCAAGCAGGTACAAGTAAGTTCTCCGCTCTATCTTAATAACAGTCTGATTGAAATAGTTGACAATGTCAAAACATTAGGTATCGTATTTTCAAACAACATGCTATGGGATGCACAAGTAGAGCAGGTGGCAACAAAAACGGCACGTGTACTTGGTATAATTTATCGCAACAATTATCTACTTCCATTAAAAACAATACTTATTATTTATCATTCCTTATTTATGTCCTATGTAAACTATTGCTTTATAGTATGGGGTGACACAACACAAACAAATATTGAGAAGCTTACTAGACTTCAAACTAGATTTCTGAAAATTATTGCTAAGAAAGAACCATATCAATCAGTTATGTACATGCAACAAAAATATAAACTAATCAGTTTTCAAAATCTTTACAGTTACAACATTTGTAGGACTATAAAAAAAGAGCTGAAGCAAAAAACTGTACTATCTGACTTAGCCAACCTGCAACCTTCGGAAAATAAATACGATACCCGTAAGCATAACCTCTGGTTAATACCACGATCACGCACAAAGTATGGTGACCAAATGGTACGCAGTGTTATTCCCAGAATGTTGAATTATTTAAGCAGCAATGACGTAAATATAGAAACCATGACCACAAAAAATATTGCATCTCTGTTCTTATAAATTGTATTATGATGAAATCTACCCTTTTGTATCCGTTTGACCTCTTATGTATTTTTCAACACATGTATACACAGCCTCTTCAAGCTACTGATGTTTTGTTCTTCTATTCGTAGGAACTGTTGTATCCTGTTTACGTTCAGATTATGTAATTATTTTATTCCCAATAGCATGGGAATTTCTGTACATTATGCTTTTGTTCTCATTTGTATGCCACTGCTTGTGACCCATTTATTTTTAGGTAGCGGGAGCTAGTCAAGCTGTTTTAGTGCAGCTTTTACTCCCGCCATCCTTCATGTTGTACCAGACATGAAAATAAAGATTCAATTCAATTCATGAAATAAAGATTCAATTCAAAGTGACGCCCAAACTGTTCGTCTGGCATGTCAAACGCGACCTCGACATCCCTCCGGCGCTTGTTGTCCGCCACGTTCATGTAGCCAAACGTTACAGCGAATGTCACTGTCTCAGCCGGCACCACCATTTTTCCTATTCGTTTGCGACGGGCCCACTCGCTGGCTGTTCCACCGTAGCTCGGAACCGATTCCGTTTATTTTTCCATAATAGGCGCATACTCGTCATTTTATCGTCACCACGATTTGGGCTTCCGAATCATCACTTGATTGACAGGTTGAACAATCAATCAGGGAGCGGTTATTTTGGCTTATTGAGCGCTTGCTTGCAATTTCGACGTCACACAATTTGGGCTTCTGGCTCGTCACTTGACTGATAGGTTGAACGACCAATTAGGGAGCGCCAGTGGGGGCCAAAACGGAATGGGGAACACGGAATAGCATTCCGTTATACGGCCACTGATCTTCAGGCATCGCCCCGTCTGTTCAACATATTTAAGATAACAGCAAATGGAAAGACTGCGCATGTTTTGGTCGGTACTTTGAACGAGATGGTTTTTATGCTTCCTGTTATACTTGCGCGGTGAGTGCTTCACAGGATGTGTCCTAATACACAACTCATGCAGTTTGTATGGTGCAGGAAAACTCGGCAGGCCTATGCGGAACACGCAGCGCCGTCATTGCGAAAGCATGAAGAGTGACATTTCAGAGCATTTAGAGTTGTTTGATATGTGGGGTTTTACGTCCCAAAACCACCATATGATTATGAGAGATGCCGTAGTGGAGGGCTCCAGAAATGTAGACCACCTGAAGCTCTTTAACGTGCACCCCAATCGGAGCACACGGGCCTACAGCGTTTCCGCCTCCATCTTAAATGCAGCTGCCGCAGCCGGTATTTGATCCCGCGACCTGCTGGTCAGCAGCCGAGTACCTTAGCCATTAAGCCATCGCGGTGGGGTATCGTGACCGATTGAATGAGATAGTATTCGCTTATTTTACTACACAGATCAAAGACTAAAACCTGTATATTAAACGTTCCCAAGTGCCTTCCGGTGCGCTGAAATCCACTGCGGCGCTCTGGAAACGCTGTTCTTTTTGTTAATCACCTCTATCGTCTCAACAAATAAATGCAGTACGTTTTAGTGCATATATGTGTGGTTATTAGGTAGTGCTAATTACTCGCGGTGGGCCTTCGCATCTAAAAGTAATACAGAGCAAGCTCTCTCGTTTCATATAGAGTAAAATTGAATTTCACTCTATCTGATGTTTTGGGAGAGTACAAGAACACTCTGAAGAGTAACTTGGCCTCTTTACTCTTGCGATGCCCTCCACAGTTTCTAGAGTGTGCGGTTAGATGCCGTTTCGTAGCAGTAGCGATACGCATGTTTCATAAGATAGGTATTGTACTACAGTAGGTGCTAAAGTAGCAGCAGATGTTTACGTAGCCGATTGCGGTGAGTTTTCGGGTCTTTAATAAGGCTGGCTCTAACCACATGAAATCATAACCCGAACATATCAGCAAGACTTTGCAAACATTGGCATTTTAGTGTTGACGCAACATTTTTTGTATATAGCAAGCAATTTGTGGCAATTTTTGTTTCCAGTATGATATATAATAGCAATACATTTCAATAGTATTTTGTTATGCTCAAGAATGCGCTGGAGCCGCATTTCAATTATCTATATGCAAAGGCAAGATAGTAATAATAGCTTATGTGTAAACGCTGCAGCGACCAAATTCTGATTGGAATTCAATACAAAAAATGCATGCCTGGTAACAAGCGAAAAAAAAAAAAACTTTAGGTGGGTAATACTGACAAGAAGAATTTCACAGCAGAGGGCAATTCATTTTTATACGTATATATTGGTGAAGGAGTGGTCATAACAGAATGTCCAGCTCCGGTGAATGATTTGCGTGCGAAGCCGAGTTAGCACCTGATTACTCTTCTCCTTCGAGCATTTCTCAAGATTCGCTCGAATGTGTGGCGCAACATTCAACGCACATTGCTTTGAAGAAGAGGATCAAGGCAGAGAATTCATCACGACACGTGCCATGGGCGCAAAACTATTGCCGCTTTTATTTCCGTACATGTCACTCTGAAGGGAAATATGTCACAACAAGACATTTGTGAGAAATGCTGCTGCCTTTGTACTCACCACCCACACATTTGCAAAAAAAAGAATAAAAAGAAAGAATGTTTCGCAAGTCATCGTGCACACACAGGTGAAGCAAAAAAGGTATATTGTATATATTTCACTTCACTCCTGCAGTACCTGCTACGTCATCAGGAACAGCTGGCTGTGTCTCACTATGAGGTAAATCAAGATATATGTAACGCAGTAGCATACTTCGGAAGCATGAGGTAATCTGGTACACATTAGAAAAGATGCAAGTGAACACTAGTTATTGTAAGAAAAATTGTGGTTGGCATCTCCTAACAGCAGCATTCGATACCCCCCACGTTACAATAATACAGGTAAGTCTATCTTTAAACGCGTTTCCTGTAGAAAAAAAAGTATATTTAGCCAAGGGCTATGCAGCGAGCAAGCGCAGGTAGAAAATGTGTTCCTTTTAGATTTCGCTTGCAGAGCCGCTTTCATTGTACTCTGTACCACCTGGTAGGGACGATCATCTCCGTGGCTAGTTGGGTCTGACCGAGGGCCCGAGGGTCCTCAGCTGAATCCCTAAGGACAGATAGGTGAGTCGCGCCACCAATAACCACGTACGCATTCGTCATGTATGTCTAGTCGACCGAGGACCAAGACTATGTCCTCTGAGCACACACACACACACACACACACACACACACACATATATATATATATATATATATATATATACATATATATACATATATATATATATATATATATTATATATATATATATATATATATATATATAATATATATAATATATATATATATATATGCTGTGCGGTACTGCTGGCGGGCCTCAGCACAAGGAGTATTCGACCGTGAACCTCGCTTGATATTTGGAGCGTATCGTTTGTGAATGAGGGTAGGAGTAAGTGTGTAAGCCACTCAAGTATCACAGTTGTTGCTTATTCAGTTGGTGAGAGGGAAAGAGATCACTATGTTTCTAACTAAGTGCAGAGAAACCCCTTCATCAGGTGACATACACAATCATTGATATTTTGATTATGGGTATGTCTGGAGCTTCAGTTCATTAATCTGCTAATAACGTTTTGAGACTTCAAAACGTGCTGATACATATTATGCACGCTGTTGAGTTCACATGTGGTTCAGCGGGCGTAGTTTGTACACAAAGTGTAGGTTAGGTCAGCAAATTTATTTAGTAAGCATACTTAATGCATGATTCTGTTCACTCACTATGTTGTGTAAGCACATTGCGAGGAGCAAAAAATGCAAAAAACAAGAAAAAAGATAAAAGAAGAAAGGAAAAAAAAGAAAGAGGGAAATAAGAAAAATTGTAGTGGTAAAGTGCCACCAGATTACATATTCACAGCACATCGTCTACCCATAAGAAAGAGTACAAATGTTCCCTTAGCGAATATAACAATATGCAGATCCTCAGAAACTTTCCAAATCTCAATTTCCAAGTACAATGCGAATCAAGCTGGACGTTTTCCTAAAGTGTTATAGTAAGAAAAAAACAACACATAGAAATGAATAGCTAATACTGTCCATGAAACTATAAACAATAATGAAGGCGGCAAGGTGCAGACAGTTTAAAATTTAGAATTCTTATAAGGTATACACTCACAAATATTCGACTTCTCGAAATGACCAATTTGGACACTGTTTCTGCCTACATTTCCAAAAAAGTATGATTGCGTACGCCGAGCGGATCAGAGTAACGTGCCATTCGATTGAGAGGTAAAAGAACTGAAACTTGGACAAGATGATTCTTGCTCACTATTTATTTATCGAACATGCGCTATAAATATTGAAAGGATAGAAATCCGACACAATGAAGAAATAGATGTGATTGTTGCTGTTTTTACTTGGTGCCCGGCAGTCACTTTTTGAGCTCATCAAAGCTTCAAAGCCGAGATTGCGAAGAAGGCTTACGAGATAGAGCTGAAACGGCTCTGGTCAAGCTAATATATATGCAGATTATCAACAAAAAGCAGTTTTGACAAATAAGTTGTTTGAAGGGTGGTAGAAGCACGAATGTTTAAAAATAATGTGACTACCGCTACGGGAATCGTCTCACATGAAGTGTGCACTGTTAACTGCATTTATGAAAAAAAAGTGAGCGGTGGGCTAGTCATATGAAATATGACTGTGACTGAACAGAAAACAATAATGATATTTCAGTGACTTAAAGAACAACTAAACATTTCCAGAATGAGGGCTGCGTACAGTCTACAGCTGCAGCGTGCTAAAAAAACCCTAAATTATTACACACATACACAGTAATTTAGGTGGTTGTTTTTACGGTCAACAATTAACCACGTGAATAATTAAGTGCCTTAAAATAAAAAAAGCTGATATATATTCATTTGTGTTGGTATGTGCGTTGTACTACAATTTTGCGACGGGGCGCCAGAGACGCACATGTTAGGGAAGAAGGCGATATATATTCGTCATCCAGGACCACCCAATCAAACCACTTCCCACCACCATCCGGACACCTGGCCAGCTCAACTAATCGTCGTCGCTCTTCATCACCCTCCTACCCCCCACCTCCACCAAAATATTAAGGGGAGAAAGGCGTTTAAGAAAACATATTTACACACGAAGGCAGGGGAACAAGATTGATCCAAGTCTGCGCGAAATAGCACTAAACATCATCTTCTTGTCTACTACAATGAACTCTAGCGCCCCGTATCATCACCCCAGGTGGCGATGTGATATACCAGCGAACACATGAGTAATTTGCCATTATAGGTGGTTGTACCTTACAGAAACAGAAATCGGCGTAACTTCGCACTTGTTGTGCGAAAAACGAGAAAGCGGCGGAGCTGGTGACCTTCCCGATCATGTCTGCAACCTCCGACTGGTTTTCCTCTTCGATCCACCCCTGCTAAACTAAGCGAAACCGTCCCTCCTCCATTCCCATCTTCACTCTCACATCACAGTTGCTCACCCATATTTTCTTTTCTCAGTCCTTGCTGTACAATGGTTATCTCTCTTTTACTATCTTTACTCTGTGTTTACTTCCGGCTCACCCTAACAATATTTTCCCACCCAGTGATATTCCATACTACACATGGCCACGCCTTACCCTCTCCCTCTTTCATTGCCTTCTCTTCAACGTCATATCCCTTTTCTACCCTCTTCTTTTAGTACACTAAGCCTGGCTGCGTTATGCTTTACCGTATTTTAATTTCCATCTTTATCATCCTTTTTCTGCCCCCCCTCGAGTTACACTATACTATAGTATACATGGATATTCTATTGTATAAATACTTTCTGATCCTGCTTTCCTTAATCCTCGCCCTCGCAATATCTTCGTCACCCTCACTTTGCTTTCGCGCCCTATTGCATCTACTTATCTAAATTACAAAATGTTCGCCCTGTATGAATTTGGTGATGTTCAATTATCAGGTAATAATGATAAATGGACCTTGTGAAAGACAGAATGAGCATCCGCACGTATTAGTTACGTTCATGTTCCCTGCTGCTGTTAAACAATTTTCATTTAAGAACCGGCTGTACCCGTCACAGTCATCCAACTCAGTGAGTTTAAGTTGTGGTTTCTTATGTTATTTTAACCGAAACTTTTCAATTTACTAAACTAAGAAAATAAGACTGAATGCCTAAACTCAAATGAAGGAGGAGCTTGCGGATGTGGGATGTTCGTGACGGTGCAATATCAGTCAACAGGTAACCGAGGAACAAACAGCTTCCGGGGAAAGGGGGTTGGTGGTGCACACCTCCTTTCCCAAACAATGATTCTGTTTTTACATGTGAAGCATGTCTTGCTAGGGTCTATGTCTCACGGCATCGGCGCGCGCACTCCCACTGCAAATGCGCAACTCCTCTCCTTCCTCTCTCCAACAGCTACGAGTTATACCCCTGTCACACGGCTACCACTAAACTCCGTTGAACACCGTCCACGTAATTCTCCCCTAGGTGGTTCGACGGAGGAGGAGTTGTGGCAGTGTCACACGGCAATGAAAAGGTTGTAACAGTTGGCGCGAGGGGGCTCAGGTGGCGCTGTTTGATTTTCGGAAAACTATTCTAATTTCATCTGTATTGATTTTTTTGTGAATCCTCGTTATGGGTTTTTACAAAAAAACACTATTAAGGAGGTAAGAGGCTAACAAACCATCAAAATATTTTCAAATAAAAACGAATTCGCTAATTGTAGCGATGCTCCTAGTGACGCTGGCCACATTGTGCTTTTAGTTGTTTTGTTGCCTGTGTTCATGCCCGTGTGCGAAAGTTCTTGTGCTTCCTTGCCTCGTGAGCGCACATTTCGTGTTCTTCATCCATGAGTGACACAGCGACGACCACAACCACACGCATGGACGAAATATTTTTCAAAGGCGCTGGCCGGCCCGACTCGAGAGGCACCACGTGCGAGGCACGGAGTTTAGAGCATCGGTATTGAGAGTAAGTGAACTCTGGCGGGCGTAAGTATATGTAAACAAACGCGCGTTGTGAATGAGTACTACAATAAAAGAACGTTTAAGATTGCCAAAATGTATTATTCTTTCCCTGCGGCCACTTAGTGCTCGAAATTTTTCTCTAACCTCTAGACTGCTGGAGACAAGAGTACCTCGTTTCGCTGCGAAGGGAGATCGTTGAACGTCCTTTGCGAAACGCTCCGCTTACCTTCGTTTGCGTAAGGGTGGCCGTGTGACACGGACCGCATCTTCGTTGTCGTAAGGACGAGGGATTTAAACGGTCATCGCGGGTGCCCGTGTGACAGGGGTATTACTCCCTCAAATTTCCTCCTACCACCTGCTCGCGCTTCTCCTGCGCTCTCGCTTCGGCTCGCGCGGTGCATGCAGTACTCTCCTCCTCTAGTATCCTCTCCGATAAGTGTGATTATAAAGCAGGTGCGCATGCGCGCTCCCCGCCTATTCTCTTCCACGCTCCGCCCCTCTCTCACCTCGTAACGCCGACCGCATCTGCTTGTCTACACTCGCTCCCCTCCACCATGCTCCCCCCTCTCTCTCCTCCAGGCATACCTCCAAGCAGCGTTTACACTCCCAAAGCGCATGCGTACTCGTCCCCCTCCTTCCTACATCCCTCCTTACTCTCGCATCGCAACGCAGACGCAGGCAGCGTCTGCTGGCGAGTGTCCTGATTAATAATACCGACTGCTCGCGCTGGACAACCTATCGCTGGCCATCCCGTATATAGGTGAAGTGACGGCATGTCCGCACCCTTGGTCGCTAAGCGTCATCACATAGTCATGTGCAGATTTGGGTGCACGTTAAAGAACCCCAGGTGGTCGAAATTTTCGGAGCCCTCCACTACGGCGTATCTCATAATCATATGGTGGTTTTGGGACGTTAAACCCCACAAATCAATCAACATAGACATGTGAGGTTACAACTAATGGTAGTTACTGGGTTACGGGACTGTATTTAGAACAATCGTGTGGTATTGTTCCCAAGCTGGGTGGGAACGCCAGTCTTCAGACTGCTCCAAGTAAATTGTATGAGAGCCCGGGGATGAGCATTAACTCGATTCTTCGGCACGTGCATCAGATCGTTTTTTTGACGTTGAGAGGTGACAAAAGATTGTCACCCGCATTTTGTTACCATTGAACCTTATGGCGTTGGACGAACACAGGAGTTTCTGCTTCAGGGGCATATAATGCTTTCGCAGTAATAAAACGTTGAGTCAGTGGAGCACTCACGCTGAGACAAAGCCTTTTAGGAAGAGGTAAAAGAAGAGTTAATAATGATCTCGATGTTGCAGCAGCTGCCTTAACATTCATCCATTTTACTGTGACTGCTCTAAGTTGGGTTCACTGTGTCCGTTAATAACCACCTTTAAAACAGCTTTCTCAAGCGAGAGTTGATATGAGCAACATCCTCACGTTCATGATACAGTGCCGTCACCACATCTGGGTTCGAACATAAGCCCCCACGCAGACTAAGACTGCAGGCCTTCGTCACTGCGCGGTCGGTTAGTCTGCGTGGCCGACAATTTGCGTGAATCAGACGCCGCAAGACGACGTGTATAGTCAAAGGTGAAAAAGTCCTTGAGAAGATAGCAGTGTCGGCTTCAAAGACGCGCTTCTGTCGCAGTGAAAAAGTCACAGGCTGAGGAAGTCACTCATACGTTTCTTCGGGAGTGAGGGAAGCTCAAGTTTCAGCTTAAATATTTCACCATCACCACGTGCTTGCCACGTGCCTTGCTTGGCTCCAGTGAAACGCTAAGGAGAAGCGCCGAGGCTCCGCCATGCAGAAAAGAGGAATATCCGCAGGGTCAGAAAGACATAGCAAAAAGAAAAAATAACGGGGAGCGGGCAGAAAACGAGGTGTTCGGAATCGATATCCTTGCCGAATCGTGTGGTCAATTCGCCTGAACTAAAACGGCAGTTCCACAGAGCGAACAACCAGCAACAGTGCCTGCCACGTGTATTCCCCCGAAGTTGTGCAACGCCTTGGACGCTGAAAAATGCGCGGGTAAAATAGGAGACGTTTCTTTAGTTGAGTGGCATTTTCAACCGCTCTAAAGGGAACCGGCCATAAATCTTGCGTCTTCCGTTGCCATACACGTGCTCGCAAATAGTCGAAGAAATAAATAATACCTGAAGGCCTTTTACATGAACGGAGACAATTCAGTTCAGATAAGTTTTGCTTTCAGATGCAGCGAGAACGAATGGTCGCTTTTGAAATCGCCTGAGAATATCGCTTATGTCGTCATTTTCCGATAGCCAAGCAGTCTCAATTTTTTGCTCAAAAAGACATGAAAGTTTGACACGATCAATAAGGTTAGCTAACAAAGGTCTTAAGCGAGTGATCGCCTTTAAAACCATGCATCGTTTGAGGGTCACTGAAGTGTTCACACCATAAACCACACTGCGCTGCACTAGTCAAAAAACCTTCTTACAGCCAAAATTAAACAAACATTGCAGTCGTCCAAATGCATCCATTTTCTTTTTGTCATTGTTTTTCGTCTTCGTCAAAGTCAAAGAAACATGCAGAGCAGACATTATTATCATGGAGGTCAGTGTGTTTTAAGCCATTCTCTTACTTCTGTTTCTTTACGAGTTCTTTAGAGAGACTACAACGAAGAAATGAGATAAATGTGTGGCCTTGCTGACAGTACGGCAGTTTAATATATATAATAAAAAACTCCCAGTCCGAGTGAGAACCGAACCGAGGCTTCCTCCTTGGAAAGCAAGTGTTCCACCTTAAAGTAACGCCGGCAGGCTCGAACTGTTTTGTTGAAAAAACGATATAAGAATGTCATGCTTTCCGACGGGTCTCCTTGACGCATGTAAAATTGCGTGGCGGAATCGTATAGAATTGCGCGAAGTGTCAAAAAATGTGAAATACGTAAGAGAGGGCTGCCCGCCGTTACAAAGTGTGCAGTTGCGCAAGTGTGCGTGGCGCTTTACGGAGGCGGAGTAGTGGATACTTCGCTAAAACTGCGAGAAAATACTTATGACGTAGTGAGCACGTCACAATGACACTTTCAGTGGGCATTTTAGCATATGAATTTATTCCTCGAAGAACAATGCTCCGAGATTTGTAGATTTTTTTCTACGGCTTATTCAGTAACTATGAGAGCTCATGTTGTTCATGTTGCGTGGCAGCGTCGTGGGTTGTGTCAGCTGCGGAAATAAGTTGGGTAAGAAAAACGAAGAATATCGTGTACTTCGAATGAGTTTTACGTTGAGGAACCACTCCGTTACTGCGTTATTTATTGTGATTTTGGTGCATAACATCCAGTAATATTCAATGATTAGACCTTCAGAGTGGTGAAACAGGTGCGCGTGTTTCGGAGGCCCCACCATGCGGCAAGAAACAAACGGGAATGACGTCGTGAGATAACGAGGATAATTCTGTTGACTCCAGGCAGATTTAGTGCTGTATAATGTGCCAGTAATTGCCGCTACTCCTTTCAGGTAGTTCATGAAACGCTTGACAGATCAATTCCTGGCCCTTGTGTCGAGATGTGGGTGGCCCGATGCTGCCTCGAGAGTGGGATTCATCAAAATGGTTTGACATTGGGTCTTTTTTCTCTCTGCGCGCGTCGTCCGCCCCTCGCTGCGCAGCTGAACCGTGACGAAGGGGGAATCACCCAGACGTAGTCTTCGTTGCCGCTGCTACTGCTCTGGTTGTCGTGGTTGTAACCACTCTTGTGATTGTTTTTATTGTTTAAAAATCATCAAGTGAGATATTTATTCGTAGTAAATATATAAATACATGTCGATAGAATATACCGATGGGCGTTCCATAGCACAATCCGGGAAAAGACCCTTACGTAAGAACAATACAGGGTGTTATGCAGGAAGGCTGATATACAATTTTTGTCGCCTCAGTAAAGCAGGTTTCACCGTATTGGCGAGTGCCTTTGCCATCGTTATTGTTGTAACTGCAGTGCCCCCACCAATAACGACACCTTCGTGAAATGCTAATGATGAAGCCTTCAAACCAGGTATACGCTTAAAACAAGAGACTTGGGTGGCCTAGTTTAACACACATTCCCCGCCGTGGTGGTCTACTGATCTGGTTGCTGGCTACTGATCCGGCTGCTGACCCGCAGGTCGAGGGATAGACTTCCGGCTGCGGCGGCTGTATTTCCGATGGAGGCGGAAATGTTACAGGCCCGTGTGGTCAGATTTGGGTGCACGTTAAAGAACACCAGCTGGTCGAAATTTTCGAAGCCCTCCACTACGGCGTCTCTCAAAATTATATAGTGGTTTTGGGACGTTAAACCCCATATATAAATTAGTTTACCTCACACACACGCACGCACACACCTGCACATTCTCAAGGGGTCGTGAAGTGGACAAAGGGAGCAGACTGCAGGTCCAATTTAAACTGTTTATTTGGGCCGAACTTCTGGCAAAGAAAAACAGGAAGTCAGATTACAGCAAGACACTGGCTCTGATAGCGGCGAGCAGAGCATCGGCCGGCAATCAACTGACAAGCAGCAAAGCGTCTCGGTATTAATACACTTGCCATCAAATATTGCAGCGTTATTGCTAGCGGTGACGCAGGTTCAAGCAGAATAGTCTGTAATGCTCACGAAGTGGGTGCAATCTCAACAAAATCTGCTACTGCACTCCCGAATATATATATATATATATATATATATATATATATATATATATATATATATATATATATATATATATATATATATAATATATATATATATATATATATATATATATATATATATATATATATATATATATATATACATATATATATATACATATACTATATATATATATATATGTATATATATATATATATATATATGTATATATTCACTTTAGCAGAAGCTTACCTGACACTCGACAGACGTATAATAATAATAATAATAATAATAATAATAATAATAATAATAATAATATAATAATAATAATAATAATAATAATAATAATAATATAATAATAATAATAATAATATATTATTATTATTATTATTATTATTATTATTATTATTATTATATATAACCCTAGGTAGTGACTAAGTATTTGAATGTCTCACTTTTCTTGGTCGAGCGTCATAAATGGTGGACGTGTATGCAGGCAAACTGCTATGTGAGCATGTGTTTACTTCAACGCATTGTCGGCTCAACGACGCGTCGCTCACTTTTAGGCTTCTTTCGTGAGTATTCACGTAGAGTATTTATTTTCTAATGTGTTGTTTATTGGTATCACACTTCTGAATAGCTGAACTAGCACAGCGAATGTGTAGATAATCACTCGTGTAACTGCAGAATGCTCTCACTGGCACATGGCCGGCGTGCCTACGCCTTCCGCGATAATGAATGCGGCACGCTGAGCGAAAAAGCGTTATGCGAAGTCAAAGCAACGCATGATGGCGCTGCGACTCTGGAAAAGGCAGTGCTAACTCTGGCAGAAAAGTAGGAACTGGGGATGCATATCGCGCATTTTTTCTTACCGTCAGCATGCTGCTGCTCGCTTTCGTGCTCACGCAGAGCGCTCGCGGTGTGTTTGAGTCACCTAATAATGTACCGAATGCAATGTGGTTCAAAAAGATTTCTGAGCCGGACAAGCACTTTCGAAAAGCGAATCGAATAAAATCAGTAAAGCTCGCTTGTCATGATTATGTTGTGGAGCAGAGAATGGAAGACGAAGATGCCCGAGACATTGCGAACTGCATTTCTCAGGTCCGTGCCAATACCGTGTACAACGTATGCCTGCAGCTCAGTCTCATTCTGTCAACATGAAGCCACGTTCTGTATCAATGTGCTGTGTTGACGTTTATAAAACTCATATAATTGTTTTATTCATACAATATCTAGCAGTAGCAGCCATCTGCTATTATGTGCAAAACGTTCGCGGCGTGCTAAAAATAAATAAAAATGAAGGTAAATTGTCATGGTATCAAGATTTGCGAGAAGATTTAGAGTCATGTCCTCCATGCCGCGGGAGCATGAGCTGCTGACTTCCCCGCAAGACAGCAAGCTGAGCATTAACCCTTGTGAGTTAAGTTGAAGTGCTCTCCCGTTTTTTTCCGGCTTTCGTGTCGTGCTTGCTTTATCTTTCGCGAACGCGGCTCTGTGTTCGGTTCCCCGGTATGACTTGCAGAGGAACCGATACAGCTTTACACGTGTAGAGCATACCTCAGCGCGTTCTGAATTGTTGCGGCAGCCTACGACACAGCAATACATTGGACCTCGCCGATGTGTGGGTCACTTATTCCATCGCGGAAAGGTAACTTCGCAAAGTGGGCGTCTCGTTTTAGTGCGCCAGTCTGACGACACGAAGCCGAAGGTTCCAGCACCGACTGCAGAACGCGTTCTGCGCGTGTCGCACGCGCTCCCGCTTAGGCGAAACTCACTGAATCGAATGTGCCCTCTGCCGCGCCTATACTAATATTCCCCGGAGCTTGCCGCAGAGCTAGGCGTGGCATCGTGGTCGCTCCACATATTTAACCTTTGGTTCACTATACTGCACTGTTGCCAAAGTGATACTTTCAAGGCTGCTGTCTCACTACACTCGTGTTTCTTGACTGAGTAACACGCGTCCTCGAACCACTGTGCTATTGTGATGAAGAATCATTTTATTATATTTTCTTCATCGCCAAAGTATTTTTAAATGCGAAACATTTCTTAAGCAAAACTGCGATTCGGCCTAGTTGGAATCTATCCATCCTGAAAATGTATGCGCAGGCGAACAAGGACAAAGAAAGGAATACAAACAGGCGCAATGACGAGGGGTACCCATTCTCTGTGATGTTGGCCGTAGGCACTAGGTTATTAAAGAAGCTCAGACGGGAAACGGCGCCATGTTTGGAAACAGGTGGGATGACTGGTTCTAGCTCTAAGGTAGTAGCGGTCCCTTATGTACATAGGCTTTCACATAGATTAAAAAAGGTGGCTGGAAAGTATGATGTGAAAGTAGTGTTTTCGGCCAAAAACAAAATAGGAGGAGTGTGCGCGTTGGTCAACCAGAAATGCGACAGAGGGACCAACGCGCATAAGAGATGTAGCATAAGACATAAGCTCAGGTTTGTTGAATGTGCACACAGTGTGGTGTATTGCATACCTTTATCATGCGGTTGTGTATATATAGGGCAGACTGGCAGGTGCATTAACACGAGGCTAAGAGAGCATATGTCAAGCCTGAAAGGTCGGCCTGTAACCCATTTGGCAATGCATTGCAATGAGTGCGCATGCTCTCCTTGCTTTAGCGACACTACCTTGCTGTATAGGAGTAGAAACAAGACGTCAAGGGAGATAATGGAGGCATATCATATAGACAAGCAGAAAGACAACTGTGTTAGCCACCCTTCAGTAGCTTTACTAACAAAAGAAATCGCGCTCCTGTCTGTCAATCAATGAAACTGTTATCGTTTTTATGTTTTTGTTATCGTTGTCGTAAGTGCGCAGTGCATTGTGTGTTTTTTTTTTTTTAGGTCACCAGGGAGCGCTGTTCCGAGGGTTAAAAAGAGTCAATGTTTTTCGATTAATAAATCAGTTGTTAGAATTGCGCCTGTTTGTATTCCTTTCTTTGTCCTTGTTCGCCTGCGCATACATTTTCAGGATAAACATTTCTTAGCGAACTTCGGTCACTTTGAGCGTATCTATCTATCTATCTATCTATCTATCTATCTATCTATCTATCTATCTAGCAACTTACGTTTGGGTGTTCTCTTGGTCACCCCCATAAGTTGGCATGAACCAAAATTAGCATGAGAGGGTAAAATGGTTTGACGAATATACCGCGCAGGTCAAGACATAGGAAAATCACAATCCCGTCACGTACATCCTCAGACACTTCCCGCCCGACAGTGCCACATACGCGCGGGCGGTCATGTTCCAGATGGGATTGACACTAACTATCTACCCAGGAACGCGAAAACAAGACTAGGTCAACTTTAACGTGCGAGCGTTAAGGAATACGCGACATCGGTAACGTGGACCCAACAAAAACAAATCAAGGTTCCAGATGGAGTTGAACCCAAGCATTCTGCGTGGCAATAAAGCATTCTACCACAAAGCTACGCCAGGTCTCGGAAGTGCTTCTCAAATACACGCTAATCTTCGTGAAACGTCAATAGTAGTTGCACTGCTGCCAACCAAATTTTATAAACATTACACATGTACTCCTTTGATACAGCCATCTCATCGGGTTAAGGTCAATTGTGATTAGTTGCCATGCGTTGAAGTCGATTCATGTAGCAGTGTCTAGGGCCAGGATCTCGCAAGTATCAGCACTTCATATCAGCTTTTGGTGTTGCTATTACGCATGTTGCAGTTGGCATTGTTGCACAAGTGCAAACAACTGGTTATGTAAACATCTGCAACTCTTCAACGTATGTCTGTGCGTGTAACCTTTAAACATATATTTAGGCTCCTTTCACGAAGGGTCGCTCAAATAATTGCAACATGGTCACCTTCCTTCTGCATACTTCACATAACGTCGATTCCAAGGTACGTAGAATCTGCCGAATTTTTTCTGTGCATTGCTGTTACTGGAACCCTGATGAAAGCAAACTAAGATCTCGTCATCGTCAACTATGATGTCTCACATATAATAATAGACGATGACGAGATTTTAGTTTTCTTATAAGTGAAGTCAGTTTTCACCCGTGTTCCAGTGGATCTGGCCATTGAGGTACATGTGAAAGGTTGTTTTGCAGTTCGAAAAAAAAAATGTAAAGGATCACCATTCTAAACACCCGATCTTCTAAAGCATCTGAAGTTCTGCCTGGAAAAACACAATCTTTGTGCTTCAGGATATGATCTACAAACAGGTGCACGGAAGTGCCATGAGCATAGGCGCTCGTAGAAGTCCCCTTCAGGAGGGGGAGGGGTGAGGGTTTGTGGCAGTGCCTCCCTCCTTGTTTAGTCTATATATGGAGTAGACCTCCTTTCTCAGGTCATGCGCGGTGGGGGCGGGGGCAGCCAACTTGGCCCCCTGCTCCCCTCGTGCGCACGCCTATCGTCATGGGTGCTTCGATTTCAGTCGCGGTGGTGAAATTTTGCGTGTAGTCAGTCGAGAAACGGGTTTTGATGTCTTTTAAACAAGCACCGAAGATTTTCTTGCGTCATTTTAACGACTGTTTTGGAGTGATTAGGAAAGATGCTTAGGAGGAATTCTTAGCGCATTCAAATAATATAAAGACATGCATTTGGTACACGTGTGCAATGAATGTCTCTATGGCCGTCTACCATTCCTCGACGTACTTATTGAAAGGAAAAAAAAATGGCAGCATATCCACGGAGTGAATGATGGAGAGTGGGGCGAAGAATCCGTCCGTTCATTCGTTCTTGCTTCCATCCGTCCATGCGTGCGTCTGTGTGGCCGCCCGTGCGTCCATCCACCAGTCCGTGCGTGCGTCTGTACGTGCGTCCGCACGTCCATCTGTGCGTCCGTCCCTGCGTCCGTTCATGCGTCCATCCGTCTGTGCAGCCATCCATGCGTCTGTCCATGCATCTGTCTGTGTGTCCGTTTGTCCACCTAATAAACACTCCAAATACCACCATCTCGCATCTTTACACCATATATTCCTCATTTAGAAGCACCGCCATCCAGCGGACATTCCAAGGACTAAACGAGAGGTGGCACACTCACACTTTCTTACGGCTTGCGCTTCGTGTCTACTTCCCATCTTTAACCACCTTGAGTTCATGGTATATACTAGTTCACTGTATTCATCGCCCTGCGGCCCAACGCTCGCTAAGCCTTTCTAAAACCAAAGAGGTTACGCCCAGTGAGTATAACATAGCAACCCTTTCTTGTCAGATATTACTCAATGTACAGACAGGTCCACAGTTAAAGGAACACCTGCGTGAGCAGCATGTTTAGATTTCGCTATCTTATGGACAATAGCGGCTTTGATATTCATAAGACTACTAGTGGTTAAAAGTTCCGACTCCTCTTGACAGACTATTGACTTGCATAAAGATTGTTTCTTAATCCACTTGCTCTTGGAGGGCCAGAAATATTGATGGTGTGCATTCGAGTGTTCCCTTTAACAACGGACCATACTGTACATGCCAATAGTTGCTAAGGGGGAATGAGAGACAGGAGAATTTGGCTTTTAGTTAACGCACACGCTGCGAATTTTTCATTGTTCACAACGCACAGAAGAAATATCCACCGGCACCACCTTTGAGGTCAAAATGTAAGACTGGTTACACACTACTACTACGGCTACGAGGGATGAACGGGTGCCGTTATAAGGAGCTTCGCCCCTAAAAAAACGGCCGCCTGTCTTTTGGTGTCTTCAGGAAGGCGACGCACGCTGGACATTACCTGCTTGACGGGTCAGTCCACCTGGCCGGCCACAAACGTTCTGTGGCCGCTTCCTTGATACAGAGGGCACATAGGATTCGCTCCAGTGACACTGACTGTGCCTCGGACCTTTCCAAAGTGTACAGCGTTCTTTCTTTCAACGGGCACCGGTCACTTTCGTTTGTTTCGTACGGTACTGCACACAAAATACTGCTGCTTCGTGCGCGGTGAAGACCCAACGTCGTGCAGCCAGCAGGTGTTAATGAAGTGTTAGCACAAGTCCTACGAACGTTCGGCGTACACGTCACGCATTTTCCTGCCCGCGAACTTAAACACGAACTGGTGCAGGTGAAGAACCGGCTCAAGTTTCCTCGCATGTTTTATAAAAGCCCGTCTGCAGACTGCAACTGTGTTGAAATCAGGGAGAGCGGTAGCACTGAGAGACTCAGGAAAGACCGTGTCAATCATTTTGGAAGAAAAACGTTGTACAAAACAAACTTGCAGAACACGTGCATACATCTAATTCGAACATTTACTAGATGAAGGGAATTGTAATCGCAAAGGAAAGAAAGAAACTAATGCTCGCGTCAGTATTTGTAATCAATTCTCATCTATACTAAAAAAAAATAACCACCCAAGCACTCCGCACAAATGGTTAAACAGTGAAAACTGGAATGTGCAGCGCCTGTGTTTTGCAATGGGTTCCATCCAACGTGGCACTGAAGCCTTTCACAATTATTGGTAACATGTTCGTGTTCTTTAATGAGGTTAGACACACATTTGGCTTGTGTTTACCACAGTGTTTATTTCACAAGTCGCACATTCTGCCTCGCATCAACACTGTCAATGAGGAGTGTAATGAGCTGCTAAATGAGTTTTGCAATACGTTGTTGACAGAGGTTGTTCTTGAACCACAGGTGGTCACAGATGTCACAGCTGAAATCAATGTGCCGGTGGAAAAACTCCCGCCGAAAGAAGGCGCGCGGTTGCCCCGGCGAACGCGCTCCCGTAATCAGCATATTCGCGCCAAAAGGCGGCGTTGTTGCAACCGTTGATATTGCCATCGCCACTTACAAAATGGCCGCCCCCTACGTGCGTCGGCATGGCGCGTTGGTCATTTCTGCCTATGTGTTTCCCATGCGCGGCACTTAATACGTTTGCTGAGGAGTTCGTCATCTTGTAGTACATTAGCATCGACGGCATGGTAGGGCCGACTCCAAAAACTCGACGAGTGCACCACAATGTGCTTCTAAAGAAAGTCGTCGCGTGTGCCGGAACGGACAGACAGAAATCGGGCCGCATCGCGGTCATTCGGAGTTCCCGAAACGTGCGTGCGGGACTGGCGGAAACAAAAGCAGAATATTGTCGACAGCAAAGATTCACGCAAAGGCTTCAGTGGACCACAGCAGGGTCGGTTTCCCACAAATTGAAGAGCTGCTCGGCGAGTATGTGATAAGCAGTGAGCGGCACAGCGGCCCGTGACGACAGAACTGCTCCAAGTGCAGGCTATGCAGTTAGCCTTAGAAAATGGCTAATGCAGAGCCATTTTAAAGCGAGCAGGTGCTGGCTAACGAACTTTATCAAAGAAAAGGCTTTTCCCTCCGAAGGCGAACGGGCATATGCCGGAAGTTGCCGGAGGAGTACGAAGAGAAGCTTCAGTCTTCAGAGGTTCCTCCTAAATTGCGGCACAACAACGGCTACTGCTTGGGCAAATCGGGAATAGCCGACACACGCCTCTTTACTTCGACATGCCTGGCACCACACCGTCTAGGAGAAGGGGCGAAGCAAGTTTGTGTACTGACATCGGGCCACGGTAAAACTAGAGTGACAGCAATGCTCTGTTGCACGTCAGATAGGCATAAGCTTCCCCCGTACTTCATATTTAAACGGAAACGCTCT
>NW_023607331.1:0-35168 GCF_013339725.1 Rhipicephalus microplus
GAGTGGTGTGTCGCGTTTTTCTTTGCGCTGATAGCTTTGAAAATTTGTTCTTATGGTGGTGAGACTGGAGCACGACTGTCTTCGTGGCGCAATTGGCTAGCGCGCTCTGCTGTTGACCGAAAGTTTGGAGGTTCGAGCCCACCCGGTGGTGGTGCGGTGCTTCTTTTTCTTTGGGCTGATAGCTCTGAAGAAATGTTCTGACGGTGGTGAGAGTGGAGCACGACTGTCTCCGTGGCGCAATTGGCTAGCACGTTCCGCTTGTAACCGAAAAATTGGAGTTTCGAGCCCTCCCGGGAGTGGTGTGTTGCTTTTTTCTTTGCGCTGATACCTTTGAAGATATGTTCTGATGGTGGTGAGAGTGGAGCATGACTGTCTCCGTGGCGCATTTGGCTAGCGCGGTCGGCTGTTAAGCGAAATGTTGGAGGTTCGAGCCCACCTGGTGGTGGTGCAGCGCTTTTTTTCTTTGGGCTGATAGCTTTGAAGATATGTTCTCATGGTGGTGAGAGTGGAGCAGGACTGTCTCCGTGGCGCAATTGTTTAGCGCGATCGGCTGTTAACCGAAAGGTTGGAGGTTTGAGCCCTCCCGGGAGTGGTGTGTTGCTTTTTTCTTTGCGCTGATAGCTTTGAAGATATGTTCTGATGGTGGTGAGAGTGGAGCACGCCTGTCTCCGTGGCGCAATTGGCTAGCTTGATCGGCTGTTAACCGAAAGGTTGGAGGTTCGAGCCCACCCGGTGGTGGTGCGGCGCTTTTTTTCTTTGCGCTGATAGATTTGGAGACATGTTCTGACGGTGGAGGGATTGGAGCACGACTGTCTCCGTGGCGCAATTGGCTAGCACGTTTGGCTGTTAACCGAAAAATTGGAGGTTTGAGCCCTCCCGGGAGTGGTGTGTTGCTTTTTTCTTTGCGCTGATAGCTTTGAAGATATGTTCTGATGGTGGTGAGAGTGAAGCACGCCTGTCTCCATGGCGCAATTGGCTAGCTTGATCGGCTGTTAACCGAAAGGCTGGAGGTTCGAGCCCACCCGGTGGTGGTGCAGCGCTTTTTTCTTTGGGCTGATAGCTCGAAGAAATGTTCTGACGGTGGTGAGAGTGGAGCACGACTGTCTCCGTGGCGCAATGGCTAGCGCGATCGGCTGTGTTAACAGAAGGTTGGAGGTTCGAGCCCACCCGGTGGTGGTGCGGCGCTTTTTTTTCTTTGGGCTGATAGCTCTGAAGAAATGTTGTGACGGTGGTGAGAGTGGAGCACGACTGTCTCCGTGGCGCAATTGGCTAGCACGTTCGGCTGGTAACCGAAAAATTGGAATTTCGAGCCCTCCCGGGAGTGGTGTGTTGCTTTTTTTGTTTGGGCTGATAGCTTTGAAGATGTGTTCTGATGATGGTGAGAGTGGAGCACGACTGTCTCCGTGGCGCTGTTCGCCAGCGCGATTGGCTGTTTACCGAAAGGTTGGAAGTTCGAGCCCTCTCGGGAGCGGTGTGTTGCTTTTTTCTTTGCGCTGATAGCTTTGGAGACATGTTTCTGACGGTGGAGAGATTGGAGCACGACTGTCTCCGTGGCGCAATTGGCTAGCACGATCGGCTGTTAACCAAAAGGTTGGAGGTTCAAGCCCTCTCGGGAGTGGTGTGTTGCTTTTTTTTGGGCTGATAGCTTTGAAGTTATTTCTAAGTGGTGGTGAGAGTGGAGCAGGACTGTCTCCGGGCGCATTGGCTAGCGCGCTCGGCTGTTAACCGAAAGTTGGAGGTTCGAGCCCTCCCGGGAGTGGTGTGTTGCTTTTTTCTTTGCGCTGATAGCTTTGAAGATTTTCTGATGGTGGTAGAGTGGAGCACGGCCTGTCTCCGTGGCGCAATCGGCTAGCTTGATCAGCTGTTAACCGAAAGGTGGAGGTTCGAGCCCACCCGGTGGTGGTGTGGCGCTTTTTTTTCTTTGGGCTGATAGCTCTGAAGAAATGTTCTGTCGGTGGTGAGAGTGGCGCACGACTGTCTCCGTGGCGCAATTGGCTAGCGCGATCGGCTGTTAACCGAAAGGTTGGAGGTTCGAGCCCCCCGGTGGTGGTGCGGCGCTTTTTTTTATTTGGGCTGATAGCTTTGAAGAAATGTTCTGACGGTGGTGAGAGTGGAGCACGACTGTCTCCGTGGCGCAATTGGCTAGCACGTTCGGCTGGTAACCGAAAAATTGGAGTTTTGAGCCTTCCCGGGAGTGGTGTGTTGCTTTTTTTGCGCTTTTAGTTTTGATTTGAAGATATGTTCTGATGGTGGTGAGAGTGGAGCATGACTGTCTCCGTGGCTCAATTGGCTAGCGCGGTCGGCTGTTAACCGAAATGTTGGAGGTTCGAGCCCTCCCGGGAGTGGGGTCTTGCTTTTTTCTTTGCGCTGATAGCTTTGGAGACATGTTCTGACGGTGGAGAGATTGGAGCACGACTGTCTCCGTGGCGCAATTGGCTAGCACGTTCGGCTGTCAACCGAAAAATTGGAGGTTTGAGCCCTCCTGGGAGTGGTGTGTTGCTTTTTTCTTTGCGCTGATAGCTTTGAAGATATGTTCTGATGGTGGTGAGAGTGGCGGCATGACTAGTCTCCGTGGCGCATTGGGTAGCGGCGGATCGGCCTGTTAACCTGAAAGGTTGGAGGTTCGAGCCCAACCGTGGTGTGGTGCGCGCCTGTTTTTCCTTGGGCGGATAGCTCTGAAGAAATGGTTCTGACGGTGGTAGAGATGGATGCACGACTGGCTCCTTAGCGCAATTGGATAGCGACATCGGCTGTTAACCGAAAGGTTGGAGGTTCGAGCCCTACCGGGAGGGGTGCGGCGCTTTTTTCTTTAGGGCTGATAGCTCTGAAGATATGTCTTATGTGGTGAGACTGAGCACGGATTGTCTCCGTGGGCACTCTGGCTAGGCATCTGCTTGAACGGAAAGGTTTGTAGGTTCGAGCCCTCCCGGTATGGTGTGGGTGCTTCTTTTCTATTGGGCTGATAGCTCTGAAAGAATGTGTTCGGATGGTGGTGAGATTGGAGCAGACTGTTCTCTAGTGGCGGAATTGGCTAGCGCGATCGGCTGTTACCGAAAGGTTGGAGGTTCGATCCCAACCGGTGGTGGTGCAGCGCTTTTTTTCTTTGGGCTGATAGCTTTGAAGATATGTTCTCATGGTGGTGAGAGTGGAGCAGGACTGTCTCCGTGGCGCAATTGGGTAGCGCGATCGGCTGTTAACCGAACGGTTGGAGGTTCGAGCCCTCCCGGGAGTGGTGTGTTGCTTTTTTTGTTTGGGCTGATAGCTTTGAAGATGTGTTCTGATGATGGTGAGAGTGGAGCACGACTGTCTCCGTGGCGCAATTCGCCAGCGCGATTGGCTGTTTACCGAAAGGTTGGAAGTTCGAGCCCTCTCGGGAGCGGTGTGTTGCTTTTTTCTTTGCGCTGATAGCTTTGGAGACATGTTCTGACGGTGGAGAGATTGGAGCACGACTGTCTCCGTGGCGCAATTGGCTAGCACGATCGGCTGTTAACCAAAAGGTTGGAGGTTCGAGCCCTCTCGGGAGTGGTGTGTTGCTTTTTTTGGGCTGATAGCTTTGAAGTTATGTTCTAGTGGTGGTGAGAGTGGAGCAGGACTGTCTCCGGGGCGCAATTGGCTAGCGCGATCAGCTGTTAACCGAAAAGTTGGAGGTTCGAGCCCTCCCGGGAGTGGTGTGTTGCTTTTTTATTTGCGCTTGATAGCTTTGAAGATATGTTCTGATGGTGGTGAGAGTGGACCACGCCTGTCTCCGTGGTGCAGTCGGCTAGCTTGATCGGCTGTTGACGGAAAGGTTGGAGGTTCGAGCCCACCTGGTGGTGGTGCGGTGCTTCTTTTTCTATGCGCTGATAGCTTTGGAAAATGTTCTGATGGTGGTGAGAGAGGAGCCGACTGTCTCCGTGGCGCGATTGGCTAGCGCGATCGTCGTTTACCGAAGGTGGAGGTTCGAGCCCACCTGGTGTGGTGCAGCGCTTTTTTGGGCTGCTAGCTTTGAAGATATGTTCTGATGGTGGTGAGAATGGAGCAGGACTGTCTCCGTGGCGCAATTGGGTAGCGCGATCGCTGTTAACCGAAAGGTTGGAGGTTGAGCCCTCCGGGAGTGGTGCTTTGCTTTTTTCTTTGGCTGATAGCTTTGCAGATATGTTCTGATGGTGGTGAGAGTGGAGCACGACTGTCTCCGTGGCACAATTGGCTAGCTCGATCGGCTGTTAACCGAAAGTTGGAGGTTCGAGCCCACCGGTGGTGGTGCGGCGCTTTTTTTTCTTTGGGGCTGATAGCTCTGAAGAAATGTTCTGACGTGTGGTGAGAGTGGAGCACGACTGTCTCCGTGGCGCAATTGGCTAGCGCAATCGGCTGTTAACCGAAAGGTTGGAGGTTCGAGCCCACCCCGGTGGTGGTATGCGCGGCTTTTTTTCTTTGGGCTGAAGAGCTTTGAAGATAATGTTTCTGATGGTGGTGAGAGCGGAGCACGAGCTGTCTTCCGTGGCGCAATTGGCTAGCACGATCGGCTGTTAACCGAAAGGTTGGAGGTTCGAGCCCACCTGGTGGGGGTGCGGCAGCTTTTTTTTCTTTGGGCTATAGCTTTGAAGTATGTTCTAGTGGTGGTGAGGAGTGGAGCAGGACTGTCTCCGTGGCGCAATTGGCTAGCGCGATCGGCTGTAACCGAAAAGTTGGAGGTTCGAGCCCTCCGGAGTGGTGTGTTGCTTTTTTCTTGCGCTGATAGCTTTGAAGATATGTTCTGATGGTGGTGAGAGTGGAAGCAGGACTGTCTCCGTGGCGCAATTGGCTAGCGCGATCGGCTGTTAACCGAAAGGTTGGAGGTTTCGAGCCCTCCCGGTGGTGGTGCTGCTCTTTTTCTTGGGCTGATAGCTTTGAAGATATGTTTCTGCATGGTGGAGGAGAGTGGAGCACGACCTGTCTCCGTGGCGCAATTGGCTAGCGCGATCGGCTGTTAACCGAAAGGTTGGAGGTTCGAGCCCCTCCGGAGTGGTGTGGCGTGCGCTTTTTTTCTTTGGGCTGATAGCTTATGAAGAAATGTTCGGACGGTGGATGAGAGTGGAGCACGACGGTCTCCGTGAGCGCAATTGGCTAGCGCGATCGGCTGGTAACCGAAAAGTTTGGAGTTTCGAGCCCTCCGGGAGGGTGTGTTGATTTTCTTCTTTGCGCTGATAGCTTTGGAGAAATGTTCTGATGGTGGTGAGAGTGGAGCACGACTGTCTCCGTGGCGCAAACGGCTACCCCGATCAGCTGTTTACCGAAAGATTGGAGGTTCGAGCCCGCCCGGTGGTGGTGCAGCGCTTTTTTTCTTTGGGCTGATAGCTCCGAAGAAATGTTCTGACGGTGGTGAGAGTGGTGCACGACTGTCTCCGTGGCGCAATTTGCTAGCGCGATCGGCTGTTAACCGAAAGGTGAGGTTCGAGCCCACCCGGTGGTGGTGCGGCGCTTTTTTTTCTTTCGGCTGATAGCTCTGAAGAAATGTTCTGACGGTGGTGAGATTGGAGCACGACTGGCTCCTTCGCGCAATTGGCTAGCACATTCGGCTGTTACCCGAAAAATTGGAGTTTCGAGCCCTCCCGGGAGTGGTGTGTCACGTTTTTCTTTGCGCTGATAGCTTTGGAAGATATGTTCTCTGATGGTGGTTAGAGAGGAGCACTGACTGTCTCCGTGGCGCAATTGGCTAGCGCGGATCGGCTGTTACCGAAATGTTGGAGGTTCGAGCCCACCCGTTGGTGGTGCAGGCGCTTTTTTTCTTTGGGCTGATAGCTTTGGAAGATAATGTTTCTGCATGGTGGTGAGGAGTGGAGCAGACGTCTCCGTGCGCAATTTGGTAGCGCGATCGGGCTGTTAACCGAACGGTTGGAGGTTCGAGCCCTCCCGGGTGGTGTGTTGCTTTTTTTCTTTGGCTGATAGCTTGAAGATGTGTTCTGATGATGGGGAGAGTGGAGCAAACAAACGACCCCCCCCCGGTCTCCGTGGCGCAATTCGCCATCGCGATTGGCTGTTTACCGAAGTTGGAAGTTCGAGCCCTCGCGGTAGTGGTGTGTTCTTTTTTTCTTTGCGCTGATAGCTTTGGAGACAATTTTCTGACGGTGGAGATATTGAGCACGACTGTCTCCCGTGGCGCAATTGGCTAAGCACAGTTCGGCTGTTAACCGAAAATTGGAGGTTTCGAGCCCTCCCGGAGTGGTGTGTCTGCTTTTTTTCTTTGCGCTGATAGCTTTGAAGATATGTTCTGATGGTGGTGAGAGTGGAGCACGACTGTCTCCGTGGCGCAATTGGCTAGCTTGATCGGCTGTTAACCGAAAGGTTGGAGGTTCGAGCCCACCCGGTGGTGGTGCGGCGCTTTTTTTTCTTTGGCTGATAGCTTTGAAGATATGTTTCTGATGGTGGTGAGAGTGGAGCAGGACTGTCTCCGTGGCGCAATTGGCTAGCGCGATCGGCTGTTAACCGAAAGGTTGGAGGTTCGAGCCCACCCGGTGGTGGTGCGGCGCTTTTTTTCTTTGGGCTGATAGCTTCTGAAGAAATGTTCTGACGGTGGTGAGAGTGGAGCACGACTGTCTCCATGGCGCAATTGGCTAGCGCGATCGGCTGTTAACCGAAAGGTTGGAGGTTCGAGCCCACCGGTGGTGGTGCGGTGCTTTTTTTTCTTTGGGCTGATAGCTCTGAAGAAATGTTCTGATGGTGGTGAGAGTGGAGCACGGACTGTCTCCGTGGCGCATTGGCTAGCGCGATCGGCTGTTAACCGAAATGTTGGAGGTTCGAGCCCACCGGGTGGTGGTGCGGCGCTTTTTTTTTTCTTTGCGCTGATAGCTTTGAAGAAATGTTCTGATGGTGGTGAGAGTGGAGCGCGACTGTCTCCGTGGCGCAATTGGCTAGCGCGATCGGCTGTTAACCGAAAGGTTGGAGGTTCGAGCCCATCCCGGGGTGGTGGTGTTGCTTTTTTCTTTGGCGTGATAGCTTTGAAGATATGTTCTGATGGTGGTGAGAGTGGAGCAGGACTGTCTCCGTGGCGCAATTTGGCTAGCGCGGTCGGCTGTTAACCGAAATGTTGGAGGTTCGAGCCCACCGAGGTCGTGGTGGGCGCTTTTTTTTCTTTGCGCTGATAGCTTTGGAGAAATGTTCTGATGGTGGTGAGAGATGGAGCACGACTGTCTCCGTGGCGCAATTGGCTAGCGCGATCGGTTGTTTACCGAAAGGTTGGAGGTTCGAGCCCACCCGGTGGTGGTGTAGTAGTGCTTTTTTCTTTGGGCTGATAGCTTTGAAGATATGTTTCATGGTGGTGAGAGTGGAGCAGGACTGTCTCCGTGGCGCAATTGGGTAGCGCGATCGGCTGTAACGGAAAGGTTGGAGGTTCGAGCCCTCCCGGGAGTGGTGTGTGGTTTTTTTTCCTTGGGGCTGATAGCTTTGAAGATGTGTTGATGATGGTGGTGCGAGTGGAGCACGACTGTCCGTGGCGCAATTGGCTAGCGCGATCGGCTGTTTACCGAAAGGTTGGAGGTTCGAGCCCTCTCGGGAGTGGTGGTTTTTTTTCTTTGCGCTGATAGCTTTTGAGACATGTTCTGATGGTGGAGAGATTGGAGCACGACTGTATCCGTGGCGCAATTGGCTAGCACGATCGGCGTTAACCGAAAAGTTGGAGGTTCGAGCCACCCGGTGGTGGTGCGGCGCTTTTCTTTGCTTTGGCTGATAGCTTTGAAGAAGTGTCTGATGGTGGGTGAGAGTGGAGCAGGACTGTCTCCGTGGCGCAATTGGCTAGCGCGATCGGCTGTTAACGAAAAGGTTGGAGGTTCGAGCCCTCCGGGAGTGGTGTGTTGCTTTTTTCTTTGCGCTGATAGCTTTGAAGATATGTTTCTGATGGTGGTGAGAGTGGAGCACGGACTGTCTCCGTGGCGCAATTGGCTAGCGCGATCGGCTGTTAACGAAAGGTTGGAGGTTCGAGCCCACCTCGGTGGTGGTGCGGCGCTTTTTCTTGCGCTGATAGCTTTGAAGATATGTGTCTGATGGTGGTGAGAGTGGAGCACGACTGCCTCCGTGGCGCAATTGGCTAGCGCGATCGGCTGTTAACCAAAGGCTTGGAGGTCGAGCCCACCCGGTGGTGGTGCAGCGCTTTTTTTTTTGGGGCTGATAGCTTTGAAGAATATGTTCTGACTGGTGTGTGAGAGTGGAGCACGACTGTCGTCCGTGCGCAATTGGCTAGCGCGATTCGCTGTTAACCGAAAAGTTGGAGGTTCGAGCCCTCCCGGGAGTGGTGTGTTGCTTTTTTCTTTGCGCTGATAGCTTTGAAGATATGTTCTGATGGTGGTGAGAGTGGAGCACGACTGTCTCCGTGGCGCAATTGGCTAGCGCGATCGGCTGTTAACCGAAAGGTTGGAGGTTCGAGCCCACCCGGTGGTGGTGCGGCGCTTTTTTCTTTGGCTGATAGCTTTGAAGAAATGTTCTGATGGTGGTGAGAGTGGAGCACGACTGTCTCCGTGGCGCAATTGGCTAGCGCGATCGGCTGTTAACCGAAAGGTTGGAGGTTCGAGCCCACCCGGTGGTGGTGCGGCGCTTTTTTTCTTTGGGCTGATAGCTCTTGAAGAATGTTCTGACTGGTGGTGAGAGTGGAGCACGACTGTCTCCGTGGCGCAATTGGCTAGCGCGATCGGCTGTTAACCGAAAGGTTGGAGTTTCGAGCCCACCCGGGAGTGGTGTGTTGCTTTTTACTTTGCGCTGATAGCTTTGAAGATATGTTCTGATGGTGGTGAGAGCGGAGCATGACTGTCTCCGTGGCGCAATTCGCTAGCGCGGTCGGCTGTTAACCGAAATGTTGGAGGTTCGAGCCCACCAGGTCGTGGTGCGGCGCTTTTTTTTCTTTGCGCTGATAGCTTTGGAGAAATCTTCTGATGGTGGTGAGAGTGAGCAGACGTCTCAGTGGCGCAATTGACTAGCACCTTCGGCTAGTAACCGAAAAATTGGAGTTTCGAGCCCTCCGGGATTGGTGTGTACTTTTTCTTTGCGCTGATAGCTTTGAAGATATGTTCTGATGGTGGTGAGAGCGGAGCTTGACTGTCTCCGTGGCGCAATTCGCAAGCGCGGTCGGCTGTTAACCGAAATGTTGGAGGTTCGAGCCCACCAGGTCGTGGTGCGGCGCTTTTTTTCTTTGCGCTGATAGCTTTGGACAAATGTTCTGATGGTGGTGAGGGAGGAGCACGACTGTCTCCGTGGCGCAATTGGCTAGCGCGATCGGCTGTTTACCGAAAGGTTGGAGGTTCGAGCCCACCCGGTGGTGGTGCAGTGCTTTTTTTCTTTGGGCTGATAGCTTTGAAGATATGTTCTCATGGTGGTGAGAGTGGAGCAGGACTGTCTCCGTGGCGCAATTGGCTAGCGCGATCGGCTGTTACCGAAAGGTTGGAGGTTCGAGCCACTCCGGGAGTGGTGCTGTTGCTTTTTTCTTTGCGCTGATAGCTTTGAAGATATGTTCTGATGGTGGTGAGAGTGGAGCACGACTGTCTCCGTGGCGCAATTGGCTAGCGCGATCGGCTGTTAACCGAAAGGCTGGAGGTTCGAGCCCAGCCGGTGGTGGTGCGGCGCTTTTTTTCTTTGGGCTGATAGCTCTGAAGAAATGTTCTGACGGTGGTGAGAGTGGAGCACGACTGTCTCCGTGGCGCAATTGGCTAGCGCGATCGGCTGTTAACCGAAAGGTTGGAGGTTCGAGCCCACCCGGTGGTGGTGCGGCGCTTTTTTTTCTTTGGGCTGATAGCTCTGAAGAAATGTTCTGACGGTGGTGAGATTGGAGCACGACTGGCTCCTTAGCGCAATTGGCTAGTACATTCGGCTGTTAACCGAAAAATTGGAGTTTCGAGCCCTCCCGGGAGTGGTGTGTCGCGTTTTTCTTTGCGCTGATAGCTTTGAAAATATGTTCTTATTGTGGTGAGACTGGAGCACGACTGTCTCCGTGGCGCAATTGGCTAGCGCGATCTGCTGTTGACCGAAAGGTTGGAGGTTCGAGCCCAACCGGTGGTGGTGCGGTGCTTCTTTTTCTATGGGCTGATAGCTCTGAAGAAATGTTCTGACGGTGGTGAGAGTGGAGCACGACTGTCTCTGTGGCGCAATTGGCTAGCGCGATCGGCTGTTTACCGAAAGGTTGGAGGTTCGATCCCACCCGGTGGTGGTGCAGCGCTTTTTTTCTTTGGGCTGATAGCTTTGAAGATATGTTCTCATGATGGTGAGAGTGGAGCACGACTGTCTCCGTGGCGCAATTCGCCAGCGCGATTGGCTGTTTACCGAAAGGTTGGAAGTTCGAGCCCTCTCGGGAGTGGTGTGTTGCTTTTTTCTTTGCGCTGATAGCTTTGGAGACATGTTCTGACGGTGGCGAGATTGGAGCACGACTGTCTCCGTGGCGCAATTGGCTAGCACGATCGGCTGTTAACCGAAAGGATGGAGGTTCGAGCCCTCTCGGGAGTTGTGTGTTGCTTTTTTTCTTTGGGCTGATAGCTTTGAAGATATGTTCTGATGGTGGTGAGAGTGGAGCACGCCTGTCTCCGTGGTGTAGTCGGCTAGCTTGATCGGCTGTTGACGGAAAGGTTGGAGGTTCGAGCCCACCTGGTGGTGGTGCGGTGCTTCTTTTTCTATGCGCTGATAGCTTTGGAGAAATGTTCTGATGGTGGTGAGAGAGGAGCACGACTGTCTCCGTGGCGCGATTGGCTAGCGCGATCGTCTGTTTACCGAAAGGTTGGAGGTTCGAGCCCACCTGGTGGTGGTGCAGCGCTTTTTTTGGGCTGATAGCTTTGAAGATATGTTCTCATGGTGGTGAGAGTGGAGCAGGACTGTCTCCGTGGCGCAATTGGGTAGCGCGATCGGCTGTTAACCGAAAGGTTGGAGGTTTGAGCCCTCCCGGGAGTGGTGTTTTGCTTTTTTCTTTGCGCTGATAGCTTTGAAGATATGTTCTGATGGTGGTGAGAGTGGAGCACGCCTGTCTCCGTGGCACAATTGGCTAGCTTGATGGGCTGTTAACCGAAAGTTGGGAGGTTCGAGCCCACCCGGTGGTGGTGCGGCGCTTTTTTTCTTTGGGCTGATAGCTCTGAAGAAATGTTCTGACGGGGGTGAGAGTGGAGCACGACTGTCTCCTAGGCGCATTTGGCTAGCGTGTCGGCTGTTAACCGAAAGATTGGAGGTTCGAGCCCACCCGGTGGTGGTGCGGTGCACTTTTTCTTTGGGCTGATAGCTCTGAAGAAATGTTCTGATGTGGTGAGAGTGGAGCGTGACTGTCTCCGCGGCGCATTGGCTAGCGTGGTCGGCTGTTAACCGAAATGTTGGAGGTTCGAGCCCACCGGGAGTGGTGTGTTGCTTTTTTTCTTTGCGCTGATAGCTTTGAAGATATGTTCTCATGGTGGTGAGAGCGGAGCAGGACTGTCTCCGTGGCGCAATTCGCAAGCGCGGTCGGCTGTTAACGAAATGTTGGAGGTTCGAGCCCACCAGGTCGTGGTGCGGCGCTTTTTTTCTTTGCGCTGATAGCTTTGGAGAAATGTTCTGATGGTGGTGAGAGAGGAGCACGACTGTCTCCGTGGCGCAATTGGCTAGCGCGATCGGCTGTTTACCGAAAGGTTGGAGGTTCGAGCCCACCCGGTGGTGGTGTAGTAGTGCTTTTTTTCTTTGCGCTGATAGCTTTGGAGAAATGTTCTGATGGTGGTGAGAGAGGAGCACGATTGTCTCCGTGGCACAATCGGCTAGTTCAATTGGCTGTTAACGGAAAGGTTGGAGGTTCGAGCCCTCCCGGTAATGGTGTGTTGCTTTTTTTTCCTTGGGCTGATAGCTTTAAAGATGTGTTCTGATGGTGGTGAGATTGGAGCAGGACTGTCTCAGTGGCGGAATTGGCTAGTACGTTCGGCCGTTAACCGAAAGGTTGAGTTTCGAGCCCACCCGGTGGTGGTGCGGGCTTTTTTTTCTATGGGCTGATAGCTTTGAAGATATGTTCTGATGGTGGTGAGAGAGGAGCAGGACTGTCTCCGTGGCGCAATAGGCTAGCGCGATCGGCTGTTAACCGAAAGGTGAGGTTCGAGCCCACTCGGTGGTGGTGCGGCGTTTTTTTTTCTTTCGGCTGATAGCTCTGAAGAAATGTTCTGACGGTGGTGAGAGTGGCGCACGACTGTCTCCGTGGCGCAATTGGCCTGCGCGATCGGCTGTTAACCGAAAGGTTGGAGGTTCGAGCCCACCCGGTGGTGGTGCGGCGCTCTTTTTTTGGGCTGATAGCTCTGAAGAAATGTTCTGACGGTGGTGAGAGTGGAGCACGACTGTCTCCGTGGCGCAATTGGCTAGCGCGATCGGCCTGTTAACCGAAAGGTTGGAGGTTTCGGAGCCCACACCGGTGGTGGTGCGGCGCTTTTTTTTCTTTGGGCTGATAGCTCTGAAGAAATGTTCTGACGGTGGTGAGAGTGGAGCACGACTGTCTCCGTGGCGCAATTGGCTAGCGCGATCGGCTGTTAACCGAAAGGTTGGAGGTTCGAGCCCTCCCGGGAGTGGTGTGTGCTTTTTTCTCTTTGCGCTGATAGCTTTGAAGAGATGTTCTGATCGGTGGTGAGAGTGAGCACGACTGTCTCCGTGGCGCTAATTGGCTAGCGCGATCGGCTGTTACCGAAAGGTTGGAGGTTCGAGCCCACCCGGTGGTGGTGCGGCGCTTTTTTTCTTTGGCTGATAGCTTTGAAAATATGTTCTATGGTGGTGAGAGATGAAGCACGGACTGTTCCGTGGCGCAATTGGCTAGCGCGATCGGCTCTTAACCGAAAGGTTGGAGGTTCGAGCCCACCGGTGGTGGTGCGGTGCTTCTTTTTTGGGATTATAGCTCTGAAGAAATATTCTGACGGTGGTGAGAGTGGAGCACGACTGTCTCCGTGGCGCAATTGGCTAGCGCGATCGGCAGTTAACCGAAAAGTTGGAGGTTCGAGCCCACCTGGTGGTGGTGCGGCACTTCTCTTGGGCCGACAGCTTTGAAGATATGTTCTGATGGTGGGGAGAGTAGAGCAGACTGTCTCGGTGGCGCAATTTGCTAGCGCAATCGGCTGTTTACCGAAAGGTTGGAGGTTCGAGCCCTCCCGGAGTGGGGTTGTTGCTTTTTTTTTGCGCTGATAGCTTCAGAGACATGTTGACGGTGGAGATTGGAGCACGACTGGCTCCTTGGCGCAATTGGCTAGCACATTCGGCTGTAACCAAAAATTGGAGTTTCGAGCCTCCCGGGAGCGGTGTGTCGCGTTTTCTTGCGCTGATAGCTTTGAAGAATATGTTCTGACTGGTGGTGAGAGTGGAGCACGGACTGTCTCCGTGGCGCAATTGGCTAGCGCGATCGGCTGTTAACCGAAAGGTTGGAGGTTCGAGCCCACCCGGTGGTGGTGCGGCGCTTCTTTTTTCTTTGCGCTGATAGCTTTGAAGATATGTTCTGATGGTGGTGAGAGTGGAGCACGACTGTCTCCGTGGCGCAATTGGCTAGCGCGATCGGCTGTTAACCGAAAGGTTGGAGGTTCGAGCCCACCCGGTGGTGGTGCGGCGCTTTTTTTCTTTGGGCTGATAGCTTTGAAGATATGTACTGAGGTGGTGAGAGTGGAGCACGACTGTCTCCGTGGCGCAATTGGCTAGCGCGATCGGCTGTTAACCGAAAGGTTGGAGGTTCGAGCCCTCCCGGGAGTGGTGTGTGCTTTTTTTCTTTGGCTGATAGCTTTGAAGATATGTTCTGATGGTGGTGAGAGTGGAGCAGGACTGTCTCCGTGGCGCAATTGGCTAGCGTGATCGGCTGTTAACCGAAAGGTGGAGGTTCGAGCCCGCGGGTGGTGGTGCGGAGCTTTTTTTTTCTTTGGGCTGATAGCTCTGAAGAATGTTTGATGGTGGTGAGAGTGGAGCACGACTTCTCCGTGGCGCAATCGGCTAGCGCGATCGGCTGTTAACTGAAAAGGTTGGAGTTTCGAGCCCTCCCGGAGTGGTGTGTTGCTTTTTTTCTTTGCGCTGATAGCTTTGAAGATATGTTCTGATGGTGGTGAGAGTGGAGCACGACTGTCTCCGTGGCGCAATTGGCTAGCGCGATCGGCTGTTAACCGAAAGGCTGGAGGTCTCGAGCCACGCAGGTCGTGGTGCGGCGCTTTTTTTCTTTGCGACTGATAGCTTTGGAAGATATGTTCTGATGGTGGTGAGAGTGGAGCACGACTGTCTCCGTGGCGCAATTGGCTAGCGCGATCGGCTGTTAAACGGAAAGGTTGGAGGTTCGAGCCCACCCGTGGTGGTGCGGCGCTTTTTTCTTTGGGCCTGATAGCTTTGAAGATATGTTCTGACGGTGGTGAGAGTGGAGCAGGACATGTCTCCGTGGCGCAATTGGTAGCGCGATCGGCTGTTAACCGAAAGGTTGGAGGTTCGAGCCACCCGGTGGTGGTGCGGCGCTTTTTTTTCTTTGGCTGATAGCTCTGAAGATATGTTCTGACGTGGTGAGAGTGGAGCACGACTGTCTCCGTGGCGCAATTGGCTAGCGCGATCGGCTGTTAACCGAAAGGTTGGAGGTTCGAGCCCACCCGGTGGTGGTGCGGCTGCTTTTTTTTCTTTGGGCTGATAGCTCTGAAGAATGTTCTGACGGTGGTGAGAGTGGAGCACGACTTGTCTCCGTGGCGCGATTGGCTAGCGCGATCTGGCTGTTAACGGAAAGGTTGGAGGTTCGAGCCCTCCCGGTAGGTGGTTGCGGCTGCTTTTTTTCTTTGGGCTGATAGCTTTGAAGATATGTTCTGATGGTGGTGAGAGTGGAGCACGACTGTCTCCGTGGCGCAATTGGCTAGCGCGATCGGCTGTTAACCGAAAGGTTGGAGGTTCGAGCCCTCACGGGGTGGTGCTGGCTGCTTTTTTTCTTTGGCTGATAGCTTTGAAGATATGTTCTGATGGTGGTGAGAGATGGAGCAGGACTGTCTCCGTGGCGCAATTGGCTAGCGCGATCGGCTGTTACCGAAAGGTGGAGGTTCGAGCCCACCCGGTGGTGGTGCGGCGCTTTTTTTTCTTTGGGCTGATAGCTCTGAAGATATGTTCTGACGGTGGTGAGAGTGGAGCACGACTGTCTCCGTGGCGCAATTGGCTAGCGCGATCGGCTGTTAACCGAAAGGTTGGAGTTCGAGCCCCCCGGTGGTGGTGCGGCGCTTTTTTCTTTGGGCTGATAGCTTTGAAGATATGTTCTGATGGTGGTGAGATGGAGCACGGACTGTCTCCGTGGCGCAATTGGCTAGCGCGATCGGCTGTTAACCGAAAAGTTGGAGGTTCGAGCCCACCAGGGCATGGTGCGGCGCTTTTTTATCTTTGCGCTGATAGCTTTGAAGATATGTTCTGATGGTGGTGAGAGAGGAGCACGACTGTCTCCGTGGCGCAATTGGCTAGCGCGATCGGCTGTTTAACCGAAAGGTTGGAGGTTCGAGCCACCCGGTGGTGGTGCGGCGCTTTTTTTTCTTTGGGCTGATAGCTCTGAAGATATGTTCATGCGGTGGTGAGAGTGGAGCACGGACTGTCTCCGTGGCGCAATTGGCTAGCGCGATCGCTGTTAACCGAAAGGTTGGAGGTTCGAGCCCACCCGGTGGTGGTGCGGCGCTTTTTTTTCTTTGGGCTGATAGCTTTGAAGAATGTTCTGATGGTGGTGAGAGTGGAGCACGACTGTCTCCGTGGCGCAATTGGCTAGCGCGATTCGGCTGTTAACCGAAAGGTTGGAGGTTCGAGCCCACCCGGTGGTGGTGCGGCGCTTTTTTTTCTTTGGCTGATAGCTTTGAAGATATGTTCTGATGGTGGTGAGAGAGGAGCCAAGACCTGTCTCCGTGGCGCAATTGGCTAGCGCGATCGGCTGCTTAACCGAAAGGTTGGAGGTTCGAGCCACCCGGTGGGGTGCGGCGCTTTTTTTTCTTGGCTGATAGCTTGAAGAAAAGTTTCTGACGTGGTTGAGAGTGGAGCACGACTGTCTCCGTGGCGCAATTGGCTAGCGCGATCGGCTGTTAACCGAAGGTGGAGTTCGAGCCACCCGGTGGTGGTGCGGCGACTTTTTTTATTGGGCTGATAGCTTTGAAGAATGTTCTGATGGTGGTGAGAGTGGAGCACGACTGCTCTCGTGGCGCAATTGGCTAGCGCGATCGCGTTAACCGAAAGCTTGGAGGTTCGAGCCCACCCGGTGGCGGTGCGGCGCTTTTTTTCTTGAGGCTGATAGCTCTGAAGAAATGTTCTGAGGGCTGTGAGAGATTGGAGCACGGACTGTCTCCGTGGCGCAATGGCTAGCCGTTCGGCTGTACCGAAAAATTGGAGTTTCGAGCCCTCCCGGGAGGCTGCGTTGCTTTTTTCTTTGCGCTGATAGCTTTGAAGATATGTTCTGATGGTGGTGAGAGTGGAGCGGTGACTGTCTCCGCGGCGCATTTGGCTAGCGTGGTCGGTGTTAACCGAAATGTTAGAGGTTCGAGCCCACCAGGTCGGGTGCGACGCTTTTTCTTCTTGCGCTGATAGCTTGGAGAAATGTTCTGATGGTGGTGAGAGAGGAGCACGACTGTCTCCGTGGCGCAATTGGCTAGCGCAATCTGCTCTTAACCGAAAGGTGGAGGTTCGAGCCACCAGGTCGTGGTGCGGCGCTTTTTTTTCTTTGCGATTATAGCTTTGGAGAAATGTTCTGATGGTGGTGAGAGTGGAGCACGACTGTCTCAGTGGCGCAATTGACTAGCACCTTCGGCTAGTAACCGAAAAATTGGAGTTTCGAGCCCTCCGGGATGGTGTGTACTTTTTCTTTGCGTGATAGCTTTGAAGATATGTTCTGATGGTGGTGAGACTGGAGCAGGACTGTCTCTCGTGGCGCAATTGGCTAGCGGGTCGGCTGTTAACCGAAAAGTTGGAGGTTCGAGCCCACCAGGTGGTGGTGCGGCGACTTTTTTCTTTGGGCTGATAGCTCTGAAGAATGTTACTGATGGTGGTGAGAGAGGAGCACGACTGTCTCCGTGGCGCAATTGGCTAGCGCGATCGGTCTTTAACCGAAAGGTTGGAGGTTCGAGCCCACTCGGTGGTGGTGAGGCGCTTTTTTCTCTTTGGGTGATAGCTTGAAAGATATGTCTGATGGTGGTGAGAGTGGAGCAGGACTGTTCTCCGTTGCGCCATTGGCTAGCGCGATCGGCTGTTACCGAAGGTTGGAGGTTCGAGCCCTCACCCGGCGTGGTGTAGTTGCTTTTTTTTCTTTGGGTGATAGCTTTGAAGATATGTTCTGATGGTGGTGAGAGTGGAGCAGGACTGTCTCCGTGGCGCAATTGGCTAGCGCTGATCGGGCTGTTAACCGAAAGGTTGGAGGTTTCGAGCCCACCGGTGGTGGTGCGGCGCTTTTTTTTCATTTGGGCTGATAGCTTCTGAGAATGTTCTGACTGGTGGTGAGAGTGGAGCGCGACTGTCTCCGTGGCGCAATTGGCTAGAGCGATCGGCTGGTAACCGAAAGATTGGAGTTTCGAGCCCTCCGGGACAGTGGTGGTTGCGTTTTCTTTGCGCTGATAGCTTTTGAAGATATGTTCTGATGGTGGTGAGGGGAGCACGACTGTCTCCGTGGCGCCAATTGGCTAGCGCGATCGGTCTGTTACCGAAAGGTTGGAGGTTCGAGCCCTCCCGGTGGTGGTGCGTCGCTTTTTTTTCTTTGGGCTGATAGCTTTGAAGATTGTTCTGATGGTGGTGAGAGTGGAGCAGGACTGTCTCCGTGGCGCAATTGGCTAGCGCGATCGGCTGTTAACCGAACGGTTTGGAGTTCGACCCTCCCGGGAGTGGTGTGTTGCTTTTTTTTCTTTGCGCTGATAGCTCTTGAAGAAATGTTCTGATGGTGGTGAGAGTGGAGCACTGACCTGTCTCCGTGGCGCAATTGGCTAGCGCGATCGGCTGTTAACCGAAAGGTTGGAGGTTCGAGCCCACCCGGTGGTGGTGCGGCGCTTTTTTTTTTGGGCTGATAGCTTTGAAGCTATGTTCTAGATGGTGGTGAGAGTGGAGCAGGACTGTCTCCGTGGCGCACTTGGCTAGCGCGATCGGCTGTTAACCGAAAAGTTGGAGGTTCGAGCCCATCCCGGTGGTGGTGCGGGCTTTTTTTCTTTTGCGCTGATAGCTTTGAAGATATGTTCTGATGGTGGTGAGAGTGGAGCACGACTGTCTCCGTGGCGCAATGGCTAGCGCGATCGGCTGTTAACCGAAAGGTTGGAGGTTCGAGCCCACCCGGTGGTGGTGCGGCGCTTTTTTTCTTTGGGCTGATAGCTCTGAAGAAATGTTCTGACGGTGGTGAGAGTGGAGCACGGACTGTCTCCGTGGCGCAATTGGCTAGCGCGATCGGCTGTTAACCGAAACGTTGGAGGTTCGAGCCCACCCGGTGGTGGTGCGGCGCTTTTTTTTCTTTGGGCTGATAGCTTTGAAGTTATGTTCTAGTGGTGGTGAGAGTGGAGCAGGACTGACTCCGTGGCGCAATTGGCTAGCGCGATCGGCTGTTAACCGAAAAGTTGGAGGTTCGAGCCCTCCGGGGTGGTGTGTGTGCTTTTTTTCTTTGCGCTGATAGCTTTGAAGATATGTTCTGATGGTGGTGAGAGTGGAGCACGCCTGTCTCCGTGGCGCAATTGGCTAGCTTGATCGGCTGTTAACCGAAAGGCTGGAGGTTCGAGCCCAGCCGGTGGTGGTGCGGCGCTTTTTTTCTTTGGGCTGATAGCTCTGAAGAAATGTTCTGACTGTGGTGAGAGTGGAGCACGACTGTCTCCGTGGCGCAATTGGCTAGCGCGATCGGCTGTTAACCGAAAGGTTGGAGGTTCGAGCCCACCCGGTGGTGGTGCGGCGCTTTTTTTTCTTTGGGCTGATAGCTCTGAAGAAAAGTTCTGACGGTGGTGAGAGTGGAGCACGACTGTCTCCGTGGCGCAATTGGCTAGCACGTTCGGCTGGTAACCGAAAAATTGGAGGTTCGAGCCTTCCCGGGAGTGGTGTGTTGCTTTTTTTCGTTGCGCTGATAGCTTTGAAGATATGTTCTGATGGTGGTGAGAGTGGAGTACGCCTGTCTCCATGGCGCAATTGGCTAGCGCGGTCGGCTGTTAACCGAAATGTTGGAGGTTCGAGCCCACCAGGTCGCGGTGCGGCGCTTTTTTTTCTTTGCGCTGATAGCTTTGGAAAAATGTTCTGATGGTGGTGAGAGTGGAGCACGACTGTCTCCGTGGCGCAATTGGCTAGCACGATCGGCTGTTAACCGAAACGTTGGAGGTTCGAGCCCACCCGGTGGTGGTGCGGCGCTTTTTTTTTCTTTGGGCTGATAGCTTTGAAGTAATGTTCTGACGGTGGTGAGAGTGGAGCACGACTGTCTCCGTGGCGCAATTGGCTAGCACGTTCGGCTGGTAACCGAAAAATTGGAGTTTTGAGCCTTCCCGGGAGTGGTGTGTTGCTTTTTTCTTTGCGGTGATAGCTTTGAAGATATGTTCTGATGGTGGTGAGAGTGGAGCATGACTGTCTCCGTGGCGCAATTGGCTAGCGCGGTCGGCTGTTAACCGAAATGTTGGAGGTTCGAGCCCACCAGGTCATGGTGCCGCGCTTTTTTTTTTTCTTTGCGCTGATAGCTTTGGAGAAATATTCTGGTGGTGTTGAGAGAGGAGCACGACTGTCTCCGTGGCGCAATTGGCTGGCGCGATCGTCTGTTAACCGAAAGGTTGGAGGTTCGAGCGCACCCGGTGGTGGGGCGGCGCTTTCTCTCCTTTGGGCTGATAGCTCTGAAGAAATGTTCTCACGGTAGTGAGAGTGGAGCACGACTGTCTCCGTGGCGCAATTGTCTAGCGCGATCGGCTGTTAACCGAAAGGTTGGAGGTTCGAGCCCACCCGGTGGTGGTGCGGCGCTTTTTTTTTCTTTGGGCTGATAGCTCTGAAGAAATGTTCTGACGGTGGTGAGAGTGGAGCACGACTCTCTCCGTGGCGCAATTGGCTAGCGCAATCGGCTGTTAACGGAAAGGTTGGAGGTTCGAGCCCTCCGAGAGTGGTGTGTTGCTTTTTTTTCTTTGGGCTGATAGCTTTGAAGATGTGTTCTGATGGTGGTGAGATTGGAGCACGACTGTCTCTTTGGCGCAATTGGCTAGCGCGTTCGGCAGTTAACCGTAAGGTTGGAGGTTCGAGCCCACGCGGTGGTGGTGTGGGCTTTTTTTTCTATAGGCTGATAGCTTTGAAGATATGTTCTGATGGTGGTGAGAGAGGAGCAGGACTGTCTACGTGGCGCAATTGGCTAGCGCGATCGGCTCTTAACCGAAAGGTTGGAGGTTCGAGCCCACCCGGTGGTGGTGCGGTGCTTCTTTTTCTTTGGGCTTATAGCTCTGAAGAAATATTCTGACGGTGGTGAGAGTGGAGCACGACTGTCTCCGTGGAGCAATTGGCTAGCGCGATCGGCAGTTAACCGAAAAGTTGGAGGTTCGAGCCCACCTCGTGGTGGTGCGGCACTTTTTTTTTGGGCCGATAGCTTTGAAGATATGTTCTGATGGTGGTGAGAGTGGAGCACGCCTGCCTTCGTGGCGCAATTGGCTAGCTTGATCGCCTGTTAACCAAAGGCTGGAGGTTCGAGCCCACCCGGTGGTGGTGCAGCGCTTTTTTTTCTTTGGGCTGATAGCTCTGAAGAAATGTTCTGACGGTGGTGAGAGTGGAGCACGACTGTCTCCGTGGCGCAATTGGCTAGCACGTTCGGCTGGTAACCAAAAAATTGGAGTTTCGAGCCCTCCCGGGAGTGCTGCGTTGCTTTTTTCTTTGCGCTGATAGCTTTGAAGATATGTTCTGATGGTGGTGAGAGTGGAGCGTGACTGTCTCCGCGGCGCATTTGGCTAGCGTGGTCGGCTGTTAACCGATATGTTGGAGGTTCGAGCCCACCAGGTCGTGGTGCGACGCTTTTTTTTCTTTGCGCTGATAGCTTTGGAGAAATGTTCTGATGGTGGTGAGAGAGGAGCACGACTGTCTCCGTGGCGCAATTGGCTAGCGCAATCTGCTCTTAACCGAAAGGTTGGAGGTTCGAGCCCACCCGGTGGTGGTGCGGCGCTTTTTTTTTCTTGGGCTGATAGCTCTGAAGAAATGTTCTGACGGTGGTGAGAGTGGAGCACGACTGTCTCCGTGGCGCAATTGGCTAGCACGTTCGGCTGGTAACCGAAAAATTGGAGTTTCGAGCCCTCCCGGGAGTGGTGTGTTGCTTTTTTCTTTGCGCTGATAGCTTTGAAGATATGTTCTGATGGTGGTGAGAGCGGAGCATGACTGTCTCCGTGGCGCAATTCGCAAGCGCGGTCGGCTGTTAACCGAAATGTTGGAGGTTCGAGCCCACCAGGTCGTGGTGCGGCGCTTTTTTTTCTTTGCGAGGATAGCTTTGGAGAAATGTTCTGATGGTGGTGAGAGTGGAGCACGACTGTCTCAGTGGCGCAATTGGCTAGCACCTTCGGCTAGTAACCGAAAAATTGGAGTTTCGAGCCCTCCCGGGATTGGTGTGTACTTTTTTCTTTGCGCTGATAGCTTTGAAGATATGTTCTGATGGTGGTGAGAGCGGAGCTTGACTGTCTCCGTGGCGCAATTCGCAAGCGCGGTCGGCTGTTAACCGAAATGTTGAAGGTTCGAGCCCACCAGGTCGTGGTGCGGCGCTTTTTTTTCTTTGCGCTGATAGCTTTGGAGAAATGTTCTGATGGTGGTGAGGGAGGAGCACGACTGTCTCCGTGGCGCAATTGGCTAGCGCGATCGGCTGTTAACGGAAAGGTTGGAGGTTCGAGCCCTCCCGGGAGTGGTGTGTTGCTTTTTTTTCTTTGGGCTGATAGCTTTGAAGATGTGTTCTGATGGTGGTGAGAGTGGAGCACGACTGTCATCGTGGCGCAATTGGCTAGCGCGATCGGCTGTTAACCAAAAGGCTGGAGGTTCGAGCCCACCCGGTGGTGGTGCAGCGCTTTTTTTCTTTGGGCTGATAGCTTTGAAGATATGTTCTCATGGTGGTGAGAGTGGAGCAGGACTGTCTCCATGGCGCAATGGGGTAGCGCGATCGGCTGTTAACGGAAAGGTTGGAGGTTCGAGCCCTCCCGGGAGTGGTGTGTTGCTTTTTTTTCTTTGGGCTGATAGCTTTGAAGATATGTTCTGATGGTGGTGAGAGCGGAGCATGACTGTCTCCGTGGCGCAATTCGCAAGCGCGGTCGGCTGTTAACCGAAATGTTGGAGGTTCGAGCCGTCCCGAGAGTGGTGTGTTGCTTTTTTTTCTTTGGGCTGATAGCTTTGAAGATGTGTTCTGATGGTGGTGAGATTGGAGCACGACTGTCTCTTTGGCGCAATTGGCTAGCGCGTTCGGCAGTTAACCGTAAGGTTGGAGGTTCGAGCCCACGCGGTGGTGGTACGGGCTTTTTTTTCTATAGGCTGATAGCTTTGAAGATATGTTCTCATGGTGGTGAGAGTGGAGCAGGACTGTCTCCGTGGCGCAATGGGGTAGCGCGATCGGCTGTTAACGGAAAGGTTGGAGGTTCGAGCCCTCCCGGGAGTGGTGTGTTGCTTTTTTTTCTTTGGGCTGATAGCTTTGAAGATGTGTTCTGATGGTGGTGAGAGTGGAGCACGACTGTCTCCGTGGCGCAATTGGCTAGCGCGATCGGCTGTTTACCGAAAGGTTGGAGGTTCGAGCAATCTCGGAAGTGGTGTGTTGCTTTTTTCTTTGCGCTGATAGCTTTGGAGACATGTTCTGACGGTGGAGAGATTGGAGCACGACTGTCTTCGTGGTGCAATTAGCTAGCACGATCGGCTGTTAACCGAAAGGTTGGAGGTTCGAGCCCACCCGGTGGTGGTGCGGCGCTTTTTTTCTTTGGGCTGATAGCTTTGAAGTTATGTTCTAGTGGTGGTGAGAGTGGAGCAGGACTGTCTCAGTGGCGCAATTTGCTAGCGCGATCGGCTGTTAACCGAAAAGTGGGAGGTTCGAGCCCTCCCGGGAGTGGTGTGTTGCTTTTTTCTTTGCGCTGATAGCTTTGAAGATATGTTCTGATGGTGGTGAGAGTGGAGCAAGCCTGTCTCCAAGGCGCAATTGGGTAGCGGGATCGGCTGTTATCCGAAAGGTTGGAGGTTCGAGCGCACCCGGTGGTGGTGCGGCGCTTTTTTTCCTTTGGGCTGATAGCTCTGAAGAAATGTTCTGACAGTAGTGAGAGTGGAGCACGACTGTCTCCGTGGCGCAATAAATTCCACTTCCGGCTTTCGAGCGATACGGTCGCGGAATGTTCGGCTCCGTCGGAGCGGTATCAGCGGCCCGACCGGGCCGCGGTAACAGGGTTTTTGCGCCTAGCGCCGACGATTATAAGGTGATTTTGCCCAATCTGCCTTCCGGACGCATCGCTGCGAATACCGTTTTCATGCATGGTGATCCGAGAGCCCGGCCTTACCGCGTCGAAGATTACCGGGACACTTTGGCCAAGCTTGGTGCGCTCGACGACGTTTTGGCGTTGGGGGCGTATCAAATGAACCACGTATGGGCTGTGACATTGACGAGTGCTGAGGCTGCTCGGAAGTTGCTCTCCGCCGTCGATGTGAAGGTAAAGGATCACCCATGTTTGCTCATTGACCCAAATAACCGCGAGGTTCGCTTGAAGCTTCACTGGTTGCTGCACGGCGTGACCGACGAAGACGTGCGTGTTGCCTTGACTCCCTATGGGAAAGTATTCGAAGTGAAACGGGAGAATTGGCGAGCACCGGGCATCACAGACAAGGGCTCAACGACGCGGTCTGTGGGACTAAAGCTGCACTCCGACGTCAAGGTGGATGACATTCCGCACCAGCTCAAGATTGCCGGAGAGCTGACTCTCGTTGTCGTTCCGGGCCGTGCACCGTTGTGCCTACGGTGCAAGAGTACCGGTCACATACGTCGCGACTGCCGAGTACCCCGCTGCAGTCGTTGTCGCCGCTTCGGCCACGAAGACGACGACTGCGCGAAGACATATGCCAGTGTGACCGGACCAGCGCAGGAAAGTGATGCACTGGAGCACCTCATGGACGAAGCAGACTCGGAAGAAACAGCAGGAGTTAACCCAAACTCTGCTGCGGAAGATGGGTCGTCATGCCATGAAGAACAGGGCGTGTGTGAAGCACCAGCTAAGCCCGACGCCGGGCTTCCATACGAAGGCTTAGGAGAAAGCAGTGAAAAGGTGGATGCAAGCAGCACCGGCGACAAGTGTCTTGGCTCAGCAGACGAGACCCCCTCCGAGGCTGAACCGATGACCGGGATTGAAAGCGACAGTGGCACTGTGACGGGGAAGCGTCCCCGTGACGAAGGGAAAAAAGACAAGGGCACCACTGCTGCCTCGCCGGACGAACCACCCGCCAAAACGACTCCCGCTCGGCGGCCTATCATCCGGCCACGGCCAAACATTTCGTCGGAGCGCAAGACGGCAGAAACGCCGCCTTCGCGAACTTAAGGACTGTACTGGAACAAGGCATTCAGGAAGGAATTGCAGTTGTAAGGTAAGCGCCATGCCCCTGGGTTTTTCGTAGCCTTACAATGGTGCAAATAGAAAATACAATCCGTGTGGCCACTTTAAATGCGCGTGGCCTGGCCTCACGGAGAAAACAATGTCAGCTTTATCGGCTAGTAAGTGACCTCGACCTTGACATACTGGCAGTCCAAGAGACTAAAGTCCATGGCGACGATGAAGCTGGGGGCATGGTGCGCCAATTCTTGCCGCGGTATTCTGTTATAGTTAGCCATGCCATAGGGACTTCCTCTGGTTGCGTTTTGTTCGTCAGACAGAGTCTGGGTGCTAAAGTAGAAGCCTCAACGTCATGTCCGTCTGGTCGGCTCATCGTTTGTGATCTTTTGTTTTTGGGATTGGAATGGCACGTAATATGCTTGTACGCACCAACTGTCACTGAAGAAAGACGCATATTTTTCGAACAACTAAAGCAGTATACCAAATGTAATAGGCTCCTAATCATTATTGGCGATTTCAACTGCGTCCTTTCAGCCAAAGACAAAACTAGCGAAGGACATTACAGGGATGCAAGTACGGCTGTCTTAAGTAATACAGTAAGAGAACATGGTTTGCAGGATGTGGCTGAATGTCTCGGTGGTGGCCGGGCTATGCAGTACACCCACTTTCAGGCAGCCAGCCATGCCCGACTAGATAGGGCGTACGTGAGTGTAGAATTGGTACCGCTTCGCAAGGCATACCGTGTTAACGCCGTTTCATTTAGTGACCACTGCTTGGTTAGCTTTGTAGTAGCTAGCACGAAAGAAACGAAAAGGGCCTTCGAGTGGCAACTATGGAAATTGAATTCGAATCTCCTGAGTGATGAAAAACTTATGGAGGAAGTAATGACGGAAGTTGAAAAAATGAAAGTTCGCAGTAAAAACACGTTTAGAGAAAAATGGGAGAACGTCAAGCAGGTCGTTAAATTGAAGGCTTTGGAACGCTCGAGCGCTATAAGCAGAGAAAAAGGAGCTGAAGAAAAGCTCATGCGCAGAAACCTGGAAAAATTGCTCCTCGAAGAATGTAGAATGCCCGGCATGTTTCTTGAAGATATTTGCGCGTTGAAAAGTACAATTGAGCGGTTCGATGTCGAAAGATACCGCGGTGCTATTGTTCGGGCAAGAGCCGAGCGACTGATAACGGCAGAAGCACCGTCAAAAAGGGCGTTGGGCTCAGAAAAGTGGCATGCGCGTCGTAATCAGATAACAGAAATTGAACACGAGGGTGAAGTCAGCGATGACGCAGATGTTATCGAGCGTGCTTTCTTTGAGCACTTCAATGGTTTATTCGCCGCCAGCTCAGTTGATGTCGATCGTTTTAAAAAATATTTTTTACCGCTGATGCCAAAGCTTGACAATAATACAAAAGAAATATTGGAGGAACCCATTTCGGAAGAGGAAGTTAACAGTGCTATTGAAAATATGCATTCCGGGAAATCGCCTGGCCCTGATGGTCTGACTTCCGCCTTTTATAAGTGTTTCAAGTTTGAAATAACACCAGTCTTAGCCGACGTTTATAATGATGCATTCGAGCTGGAAATATTACCCCCGTCCTTTTCATCATCTCACACTGTTCTTATACCAAAATCGGAAGACCCCGTTGCACTGCGCAGAGTAAATTCTTACCGCCCAATCTGCCTCACTAATGGAGATTACAAGATATTCAAGAAAATCCAAGGTAAAAGGTTGCAAACAGTCATTACGGAGCTCGTGGGGCCGCATCAGACATGCGGCATTAAAGGTCGAACTATCCTCACGAATATACACGCAGCCCGGAGCATCCTCGAATGTTGCGACGCTATTGGTGCGCGAGTCGCAATGCTGCAAATTGACCTCGAGAAGGCTTTCGACAGGGTGCCTCATGAAATTCTGCTGTGCATCCTAGATTATGTGAATTTAGGGAAAATAATCAGAGGGGGTTGTCATGGCGTACCGAGACTGCTCAACACGGCTAATCGTTAACAAGGTGGTGGGGAAGCGCATCCCAGTCAAGCGTTCGGTCCGTCAGGGTTGTCCTCTCTCACCACTATTGTTTTCTTTGTACATAGAGTCCTTTTGTTTGAGTGTCATAGAGAATGACTGTGTCCGTGGGTTTAAGCTGCACGAGGTTGAAGTCCGACTGTTGGCTTATGCGGACGATATTGCCATTTTTTGCGCGGACTCTGACAGCATAGCAGATGCTGTCAAATGCGTTACTAACTTCTGTGTTGCAAGTGGCAGCGCTGTAAACTGGGGAAATGCCTTGGCTTTTGGCACGGTGACTGGGCAGAAACCCCAGACAGTTTTGCCAGCATAAGGTTTGTTACGACACCGGTGAAATACTTGGGTGCCCCCCTCGAATGCTACAAAGACAGCGACTCGTACTGGAGGAGCCAAGTGGATAACCTGCGGGAAAGAGTGAACAAGTAGAATGGCTGGAATTGGTCTATGTTTTCTAAAGCCACAATTTGCAACATATTCTTAGTGAGTAAAATTTGGTATATCTTACAAGTCTTACATTGTTCAAGGGTAAACATCCAAAAATTTCACCGTGTGTTCGCTGTCTTTGTGTGGGAATCGTCTTGGGAAAGATCGAGTCGGACCAATTTATTTCTTCGAGTGCGAAATGGAGGACTGGGCTTGTCGCATTTGTTTTTAGGACAGGTAGTCAATCGTTTTTGTTTCTTTAGAGACGTCGACAACCCATTCCTTCGCACTGTCTGTCAACTTCGCCTGGGGCAACACTTGCCTAACATGGTTGTATCAACCTGCAGCGTACCTGGTGGTGTTTATGGCTTTCTCCGCGAAGTTGTACTTTCTTGTAGGTTTCTATCAGTGCGGTTTTCACTTGAATACTTGAGTCAAGTCCGACGAAGAAAGTTGTACAAGGACCTATGTGATGTGTTTTTACCAGTGCCTTTGTATCGGTCCCTTTACAATGTATGCCATGGCCACACTGTACTAAAGCGCGTCAAGGCGACGAAAATATCGCCAAGTCCTAAGAATTTCTTTTTTAAATTACACGCCGGTACGCTGACCGTCAAAACCTGGATGGCTGCAAAGGGGTTCTACGTTCCTTGGGGCACGCATTGCATAATATGCAGAAAGGAGGAGACAATTGAGCATGTATTCATTGACTGCTGGGATGCTATCTTTCTTTGGGACGTGCTCCAGCACACGATCAAAAAAGATTTCCCCATTGATGCACGTGGCATCCGCTATTTGCAAATACAAAGTGACGACGGCACCCCATATGATATGATAATGCTTATGGCTCTTCATAGCATTTGGAAATCCAGAATGGCTGCCATGCACTTTGATGTAGATGCACGAGCACCCACCCAGTACTTCAAAGAGTATATAAGGAATTTTGTGGATGAACACAAGTTGCAGAAATTCCCCCCAGAATGGTTGCCGCGCGTCGAATTACTATGGACGATAAAAACATTTTAACAGATGCGTGGCCACATCATTTGAGCCACGGTTTTTACAATGTTTTCGATTGTGTTGTGTAATTATCTGTTAATAAGTGTATTGTTTACGTGAGCCGAAAACAGGCAATAAAGAAAGAAAAAGTATCCGTGGCGCAATTGTCTAGCGCGATCGGCTGTTAACCGAAAGTTTGGAGGTTCGAGCCCACCCGGTGGTGGTGCGGCGCTTTTTTTTCCTTTGGGCTGATAGCTCTGAAGAAATGTTCTGACGGTGGTGAGAGTGGAGCACGACTGTCTCCGTGGCGCAATTGGCTAGCGCATTCGGCTGTTAACGGAAAGGTTGGAGGTTCGAGCCCTCCCGAGAGTGGTGTGTTGCTTTTTTCTTTGGGCTGATAGCTCTGAAGAAATGTTCTGACGGTGGTGAGAGTGCGGCACGACTGTCTCCGTGGCGCAATTGGCTAGCGTGATCGGCTGTTAACCGAAAGGTTGGAGGTTCGAGCCCACCCGGTGGTGGTGCGGCGCTTTTTTTCTTTGGGCTGATAGCTCTGAAGAAATGTTCTGACGGTGGTGAGAGTGGAGCACGACTGTCTCCGTGGTGCAAATGGCTAGCACGTTCGGCTGGTAACCGAAAAGTTGGAGTTTCGAGCCCTCCCGGGAGTGGTGTGTTGCTTTTTTCTTTGCGCTGATAGCTTTGAAGATATGTTCTGATGGTGGTGAGAGTGGAGCGTGACTGTCTCCGCGGCGCATTTGGCTAGCGTGGTCGGCTGTTAACCGAAATGTAGGAGGTTCGAGCCCACCAGGTCGTGGTGCGGCGCTTTTTTTTTCTTTGCGCTGATAGCTTTGGAGAAATGTTCTGATGGTGGTGAGAGAGGAGCACGACTGTCTCCGTGGCGCAATTGGCAAGCGCGATCGTCTGTTTACCGAAAGGTTGGAGGTTCGAGCCCACCTGGTGGTGGTGCAGCGCTTTTTTTCTTTGGGCTGATAGCTTTGAAGTTATGTTCTAGTGGTGGTGAGAGTGGAGCAGGACTGTCTCCGTGGCGCAATTGGCTAGCGCGATTGGCTGTTAACCGAAAAGTTGGAGGTTCGAGCCCTCCCGGGAGTGGTGTGTTGCTTTTTTTTTGCGCTGATAGCTTTGAAGATGTGTTCTGATGGTGGTGAGAGTGGAGCACGCCTGTCTCCAAGGCGCAATTGGGTAGCGCGATCGGCTGTTAACCGAAAGGTTGGAGGTTCGAGCGCACCCGGTGGTGGTGCGGCGCTTTTTTTCCTTTGGGCTGATAGCTCTGAAGAAATGTTCTGACAGTAGTGAGAGTGGAGCACGACTGTCTCCGTGGCGCAATTGTCTAGCGCGATCGGCTGTTAACCGAAAGGTTGGAGGTTCTAGCCCACCCGGTGGTGGTGCGGCGCTTTTTTTTCTTTGGGCTGATAGCTCTGAAGAAATGTTCTGACGGTGGTGAGAGTGGAGCACGACTGTCTCCGTGGCGCAATTGGCTAGCGCAATCGGCTGTTAACGGAAAGGTTGGAGGTTCGAGCCCTCCCGAGAGTGGTGTGTTGCTTTTTTTTCTTTGGGCTGATAGCTTTGGAGACATGTTCCGACGGTGGAGAGATTGGAGCACGACTGTCTCCGTGGCGCAATTGGCTAGCACGTTCGGCTGTTAACCGAAAAATTGGAGGTTTGAGCCCTCCCGGGAGTGGTGTGTTGCTTTTTTCTTTGCGCTGATAGCTTTGAAGATATGTTCTGATGGTGGTGAGAGTGGGTCACGCCTGTCTCCGTGGCGCAATTGGCTAGCTTGATCGGCTGTTAACCGAAAGGTTGAGGTTCGAGCACACCCGGTGGTGGTGCGGCGCTTTTTTTTTCTTTGGGCTGATAGCTCTGAAGAAATGTTCTGACGGTGGTGATAGTAGAGCACGACTGTCTCCGTGGCGCAATTGGCTAGCGCAATCGGCTGTTAACCGAAAGGTTGGAGGTTCGAGCACGTTCGGCTGGTAACCGAAAAATTGGAGTTTCGAGCCCTCCCGGGAGTGGTGTGTTGCTTTTTTCTTTGCGCTGATAGCTTTGAAGATATGTACTGATGGTGGTGAGAGCGGAGCATGACTGTCTCCGTGGCGCAATTGGCTAGCGCGGTCAGCTGCTAACCGAAATGTTGGAGGTTCGAGCCCACCAGGTCGTGGTGCGGCGCTTTTTTTTCTTTGCGCTGATAGCTTTGGAGAAATGTTCTGATGGTGGTGAGAGAGGAGCACGACTGTCTCCGTGACGCAATTGGCTAGCGCGATCGGCTGTTTACCGAAAGGTTGGAGGTTCGAGCGCACCCGGTGGTGGTGCGGCGCTTTTTTTCCTTTGGGCTGATAGCTCTGAAGAAATGTTCTGACGGTGGTGAGAGTGGAGCACGACTGTCTCCGTGGCGCAATTGTCTAGCGCGATTGGCTGTTAACCGAAAGGTTGGAGGTTCGAGCCCACCCGGTGGTGGTGCGGCGCTTTTTTTTCTTTGGGCTGATAGCTCTGAAGAAATGTTCTGACGGTGGTGAGAGTGGAGCACGACTGTCTCCAGGGCGCAATTGGCTAGCGCGTTCGGCAGTTAACCGTAAGGTTGGAGGTTCGAGCCCACCCGGTGGTGGTGCGGGCTTTTTTTTTATAGGCTGATAGCTTTGAAGATATGTTCTGATGGTGGTGAGAGAGGAGCAGGACTGTCTCCGTGGCGCAATTGGCTAGCGCGATCGGCTGTTTACCGAAAGGTTGGAGGTTCGAGCCCACCCGGTTGTGGTGCAGCGCTTTTTTTCTTTGGGCTTATAGCTTTGAAGATATGTTCTCATGGTGGTTAGAGTGGAGCAGGACTGTCTCCGTGGCACAATTGGGTAGCGCGATCGGCTGTTAACGGAAAGGTTGGAGGTTCGAGCCCTCCCGGGAGTGGTGTGTTGCTTCTTTTTCTTTGGGCTGATAGCTCTGAAGAAATGTTCTGACGGTGGTGAGAGTGGAGCACGACTGTCTCCGTGGCGCAATTGGCTAGCGCGATTGGCAGTTAACCGAAAAGTTGGAGGTTCGAGCCCACCTGGTGGTGGTGCGGCACTTTTTTTTTGGGCCGATAGCTTTGAAGATATGTTCTGATGGTGCTGAGAGTATAACAGGACTGTCTCGGTGGCGCAATTTGCTAGCGCGATCGGCTGTTTACCGAAAGGTTGGAGGTTCGAGCCCTCTCGGGAGTGGTGTGTTGCTTTTTTCTTTGCGCTGATAGCTTTGGAGGCATGTTCCGACGGTGGAGAGATTGGAGCACGACTGTCTCCGTGGCGCAATTGGCTAGTACGTTCGGCTGGTAACCGAAAAATTGGAGTTTCGAGCCCTCCCGGGAGTGGTGTGTTGCTTTTTTCTTTGCGCTGATAGCTTTGAAGATATGTTCTGATGGTGGTGAGAGTGGAGCGTGACTGTCTTCGCGGCGCATTTGGCTAGCGTGGTCGGCTGTTAACCGATATGTTGGAGGTTCGAGCCCACCAGGTCGTGGTGCGGCACTTTTTTTTCTTTGCGCTGATAGCTTTGGAGAAATGTTCTGATGGTGGTGAGAGAGGAGCACGACTGTCTCCGTGGCGCAATTGGCTAGCGCGATCGTCTGTTTACCGAAAGGTTGGAGGTTCGTGCCCACCTGGTGGTGGTGCAGCGCTTTTTTTCTTTGGGCTGATAGCTTTGAAGATATGTTCTCATGGTGGTGAGAGTGGAGCAGGACTGTCTCCGTGGCGCAATTGGGTAGCGCAATCGGCTGTTAGCCGAAAGGTTGGAGGTTCGAGCCCTCCCGGGAGTGGTGTGTTGCTTTTTTCGTTGCGCTGATAGCTTTGAAAATATGTTCTGATGGTGGTGAGAGTGGAGCACGCCTGCCTCCGTGGCGCAATTGGCTAGCTTGATCGGCTGTTAACCGAAAGGTTGGAGGTTCGAGCCCACCCGGTGGTGGTGCAGCGCTTTTTTTCTTTGGGCTGATAGCTTTGAAGATATGTTCTCATGGTGGTGAGAGTGGAGCAGTACTGTCTCCGTGGCGCAATTGGGTAGCGCGATCGGCTGTTAACGAAAAGGTTGGAGGTTCGAGCCCTCCCGGGAGTGGTGTGTTGCTTTTTTTTCTTTGGGCTGATGATACCTTTGAAGATCTGTTCTGATGGTGGTGAGAGTGGAGCATGACTGTCTCCGTGGCGCAATTGGCTAGCGCGATCGGCTGTTTACCGAAGGGTTGGAGGTTCGAGCAATCTCGGGAGTGGTGTGTTGCTTTTTTCTTTGCGCTGATAGCTTTAGAGACATGTTCTGACGGTGGAGAGATTGGAGCACGACTGTCTCCGTGGCGCAATTGGCTAGCACGATCGGCTGTTAACCGAAAGGTTGGAGGTTCGAGCCCACCCGGTGGTGGTGCAGCGCTTTTTTTTCTTTGGGCTGATAGCTTTGAAGTTATGTTCTAGTTGTGGTGAGAGTGGAGCAGGACTGTCTCCGTGGCGCAATTGGCTAGCGCGATCGGCTGTTAACCGAAAAGTTGGAGGTTCGAGCCCTCCCGGGAGTGGTGTGTTGCTTTTTTCTTTGCGCTGATAGCTTTGAAGATATGTTCTGATGGTGGTGAGAGTGGAGCACGCCTGTCTCCAAGGCGCAATTGGGTAGCGCGATCGGCTGTTAACCGAAAGGTTGGAGGTTCGAGCGCACCCGGTGGTGGTGCGGCGCTTTTTTTCCTTTGGGCTGATAGCTCTGAAGAAATGTTCTGACAGTAGTGAGAGTGGAGCACGACTGTCTCCGTGGCGCAATTGTCTAGCGCGATCGGCTGTTAACCGAAAGGTTGGAGGTTCGAGCCCACCCTGTGGTGGTGCGGCGCTTTTTTTTCTTTGGGCTGATAGCTCTGAAGAAATGTTCTGACGGTGGTGAGAGTGGAGCACGACTGTCTCCGTGGCGCAATTGGCTAGCGCAATCGGCTGTTAACGGAAAGGTTGGAGGTTCGAGCCCTCCCGAGAGTGGTGTGTTGCTTTTTTTTCTTTGTGCTGATAGCTTTGAAGATGTGTTCTGATGGTGGTGAGATTGGAGCACGACTGTCTCCGTGGCGTAATTGGCTAGCGCGTTCGGCTCTTAACCGAAAGGTTGGAGGTTAGAGCCCACCCGGTGGTGGTGCGGCGCTTTTTTTTCTTTGGGCTGATAGCTTTGAAGATATGTTCTGATGGTGGTGAGAGTGGAGCAGGACTGTCTCCGGGGCGCAATTGGCTAGCGCGATCGGCTGTTAACCGAAAGCTTGGGGTTTCGAGCCCACCCGGAAGTGCTGCGGCGCTTTTTTTCTTTGGGCTGATAGCTTTGAATATATGTTCTGATGATGGTGCGAGTGGAGCAGGACTGTGTCCGTAGCCCAATTGGCTAACGCGATCGGCTGTTAATCGAAAGGTCGGAGGTTCGAGCCCACCCGGGGATGGTGCGGCGCTCTTTTTTCTTTGGGCTGATTGCTTTGGAGACATGTTCTCACGGTGGAGAGATTGGAGCACGACTGTCTCCGTGGCGCAATTGGGTAGCACGTTCGGCTGTTAACCGAAAAATTTGAGGTTTGAGCCCTCCCGGGAGTGGTGTGTTGCTTTTTTCTTTGCACTGATAGCTTTGAAGATATGTTCTGGTGGTGGTGAGAGTGGAGCACGACTGTCTCCGTGGCGCAATTGTCTAGCGCGATCGGCTGTTAACCGAAAGGTTGGAGGTTCGAGCCCACCCGGTGGTGGTGCGGCGCTTTTTTTTCTTTGGGCTGATAGCTCTGAAGAAATGTTCTGACGGTGGTGAGAGTGGAGCACGACTGTCTCCATGGCGCAATTGGCTAGCGCAATCGGCTGTTAACGGAAAGGTTGGAGGTTCGAGCCCTCCCGAGAGTGGTGTGTTGCTTTTTTTTCTTTGGGCTGATAGCTTTGGAGACATGTTCCGACGGTGGAGAGATTGGAGCACGACTGTCTCCGTGGCGCAATTGGCTAGCACGTTCGGCTGTTAACGGAAACATTGGATGATGATGGATGGTAGCGCAGACAACGAACACGGACAAGAGAAGGCACATAGACACAACACAGCGCTAACTTTCAACAACAGTTTATTACACGCAGATCTCCGTGGTGTATGCGATCCACCACGCCAACGTCGCACGTGCGTAGCTCTAAAAACCATCAAATATAACCAACGCGCGTGTTCCAATACTTTACAATTTTATATTTTCAATCTTTTTTCTACTTTTTCTTTCTTCCTTTTATCCCATGTTACCACAAACCCTATCGCGAATACATGTAATCAAGTTCCTTATCTGTCAACACCACTGATGGGCTGCTCACACACGTGTCACCTAGCTCTGCAATTCTGCCGGCCTCCAATACCAACCGCGTCATCTCGTGCCTACTTCTATTGATTATAACCGTTTCCTTGAATTTCGGTGTGCAATTACATCTCTGGCAATGAAGGGAAAGAAAACCATCAGGAACAACACTATTTACTTTGTTATTGTGCTCGCGCAAGCGATCGTTTATGCATCTACTGGTCTGACCGATATAACACTTTCCACAAGTAAGTGGAATGAGGTATACAACACACATGATGCACTCCACAAATAGGTTTCTATGTTTCTTTTGGCATACATTTGATTTTCCCTTGTCTGGTCTTGTGCTTCTGCAAAGACTCACCAACTTATTGGGTGCCGAGAAAACTACGTTAGTGCCACATTTTTCCGCAATCTTTTTTATCCTGTGAGAAACCTTATGCATGTATGGAATTACGGCAAAACTTTCCTTTCTTGAGCTCACCCTATCCATCCCTTCACATCTTTTCTCCAGCACTTTTCTGTGCAATCCTTCAGCAACGGACACGACGAGGCTCTTGGGGTACCCGGCATTGCTTAGCTTCGAGACCTGTTGTCTGAAGCTTTCATTCATGAGGCACCGGCAGGACTTCTTTAGTGCCTCACTCAAGCACATCTTCGCAATGCCTCGTTTTACCAGTTTAGTATGCGCTGAGTGAAACTGTAGTAAGGCTTACTTGCTCTGGGCTCGTAACACCAGCATGTCTTTTCATCTGAGAATTGAAAGTTAATGTCAAGAAATCTGAGCCTTCCGTCACATGGCATTTCAAAGTCACTTCAAGTGGGTTAAGCCCCTCACGAAAAACGCTACACACGCTACTACATTGAGTAGCAAAATCTGCAGTTCTGTCATTGATAAACACTAAAAGTCATCGACGTACCTAAATACGTGCACAACATTGTATTCATTTAGGCGTCCTGATAGCCTCCTGTCCATTTCAGCCAAAAACAAATTACTTAAACTGGTGCTAAGCACGAGCCAATGCATACTCCTTGTTTTTGCAGATACAGGGT